>MJUU01025975.1:89706-112952 GCA_002080025.1 Modiolus philippinarum | reverse complement strand
TTAAAACCTATGATAAAAAAATTAATGCCTAGTATGAGCGTTCAAATAAATTTAGTGTACAGTATAAATGTTCCAGAACGTTTTAGCGCACAGTTTTAGCGGGTCCAAAACAATTTCTCACCAAGTGTTCGTTGGTTGAATAAACGAAACGAAACAAAAAAATGTGATACTTATCAGGAATCTTACTGTGTGAAAAAAGAAAAAAAAATAATTCAATTCTTTACCGAATTGATTAGTGCATGGCGACAAAGGAAATTCAACTCGTGGCCAATGTTTTTGCTTCACCAGATAATATGACCTTCCAATACTTTGAAAAAATAGAATTTAAATCACAAATTTACCTATGTTTCTAAGAACGTTTAATATGTGTGTCTGAGTAAAAATCATGAATGTTAATATCCGAAAGCTTCAATAAACTTGAAGGATATATTTTCAAGTAAGGTAGATCAGGGAGAAATAAAGAATAAGATTTTGAGTCAAATTAATTTTCTAACAATCTAAAGCTTCATTCAATTGAACTAGTATATCAATAAATCTCCAAACTTTTGACACTTGTGAACAAAAATATCTAATAGTCTAAAATAATGATAAAAAAAACTAATAAAGATTAAATTTTTCTATATTGTAGTCATGGAGTTAGTAGTCTACCGGTATGGGTTTTATTCGTATGTTTATTATACTATAGGGAAACGGGACAGAGAAAGGGGAGGTTTGGGTACCCGTAAACCGGTTTTACCATACCGCTGGCTTTTGCTAGTGCCGGTACCAAGTCCGGCTGTCCCGAGTTCTTATCGTTGTTTACGTTTGTCTTTTGTATTTTTATTGTGGGTTTTTTTTCTTGTGCAGTTCCTACTTACTTTGTGGCATGTGGCTATGTTTTTCGGCCATTGTAGGTGTTTCCTGTTATCTTTTTTATTCTATTTTTATATGTTAACATTACATACAAAATTGAGGATACATGCAATGATAATTGATGCAAGTGATTCAGAATGAAAATCATTTAATTATGGGAATGTTGATTTATTATTTCCTGACAATATGATGATTATTGCAATTGTTTTATTGGGCATATGCACTGGATCATTACCACTTTCATGTATCTACATTTCCATATAGATGAAAGGTGGTGCTATCAGAGCACAAATAAGTTGATAGCTTGTAAAGCCTCTTCTCACATGGTACATATATTTCAGTGTAAATAATAGAATAAAAAAAATACCTTAAAAAGGTATTTTTTTATATTAACAAATACAGTTTAACATATTTATAGCATTATATATAATTTAATAATCCATATGGAAACTGTTGTTGGAATAACATAGTGATTTCGTTATCTTTCAGACTTTAAGCATCTTTGAGATTATGGTTTTCGAAATATTTAGATTTTATCTGCACTGATGAGACATAAGTTGTCGAAATGGACATATGCAGAAACTAGTCACTTCGGTATTTTCTTATAACTTCAATGAAAACATGCTACTATGTTGCATAACCACTTTAATACAAACAATGACAAGTATATCTAGTTATAACGTGACCAAAATTAAGCTGAATGTGATAATGGGTATATCTTGTATCAAGGAAATAGTCTAAATTTATGAAATGCCTTATCATTCTGTACTCAATAAATCACTAAAACAATGGCTATGGTGGGCAGACGTGAAGATACTCGGAACTGACAATAAAACTACAATGAAAGATTTAAGAGACATCAACAACATGTGGCACAAACGAAATATGGGCACAAAATTATTGTTAATGTTTGGAAATTACTTTATAATGACACTATTTGAGGGACATTCTTAGAAGAACTTTTGAGCTTCTAAAAGAGTTGATGAGACGACATTTCCAATTTATTTTTAAATATTTTGCTGAAACGTGTTGTTAGCAAAGGCTAATTCATTTTCATATATCTGTGCTGTGCTCTCATTATTATGTGCATTTAAAAATATATTTTGAAAGTTACTGGCGTGATTGATAACTTGGAATTTTTCGTCATTTGAACAATATTTCAGCTTTATCAGGACAAGAAGAAGTTATTTCTGTACATTCTTTACGTAATAGGGGATATCGGAAAGATATTCTGCTTGCATCCGTTAAATTAGCTTTGAGACCTAGTGACCTGAAAATTTTGCACACATACTGGCCTCTCACTGATACTGCCGATGTCTACTGAAATTTATGATGATTCTTGACCAAACCCTTCGGGAAGTTTTGAGTTTGGTTTTTCTTCCGTAGTGCGACAGTGTCCTACCAGCAGACTAGGCTCCTTGAGCTAGCCGGCAGTTTAGCGGCGCGCACCCCTTGACCCATCTATTGACTTTTTCTCCCCTTTCAAGATTGTGGTCATGGAGTCAGTTGTCTACCTGTATTGGGTTTTATTCGTATGTTTTATACAATAGGGAAACGGGACAGATAAAGGGGAGGTTTGGGTACCCATAAACTGGTTTAACCTTACTGCTGACTTTTGCTAGTGCCGGTACCAAGTCCGGCTGTCCCGAGTTCCTATCGTTGTATACGTCTGTCTTTTGTCTTATACGTGTTTTTCTTGTGTACTTCCCTTGCAAATTGTTGCATGTAATTATAATTTTCAGCCATTGTAGGGGTTCCTGTTATCCATTTTTTAACATTCAATTAAAATTTAAAACAGAATAAGAGTCAACGAGTTTTTACTGTCACTTGAAAAGGGAAGGAAATTCAACCATCGTACGACTCCAAGGAGGCAAAGTCTATTACTAGACATATATACCAATAACCAACGTCAATAATATGCATATTGAAATATTTAGTCAACATTAGGGCTGGCTATATGGTGTGAGGTTCCTCACTGTGTTGAAGACCATACGGTGACTCCTAGATGTTTTGTTTTTGGGTCGTTTTGGCCCCATTATATGTGTCATATTCTCATGTGTTACTAAGTGTAAAGCTAACATTCTTATTCTTATAAATGTGCGATACATTTAAATCAAATTATGATACAATTCTGATAAACTTAGAAAAAAAATTGATAAACATCAAACAAATTTCGTAACTGTGATTTTGTCAATTCTTCCAGTACTATTTGGCTTATGACATGTTTTGGTAATATAATAGGTATATCGTGTATACGGAAATTAGACAAAATATTGGATAAATGCTATAGTCATTCTGTACTCAATAAATCACACTTATAATTGGCCTTAACCTGAAGGTTAGAAGACGACGTGGATATTTTACACCCAAAATAGTACAATATCGACTGATTTAAGAGATAGTTATAAAGGTCGGTATGTAAGCATTATAACAGAACGAAAATATTACTAGCAAATATAAGAAAAACCAGGAAAGATGATATGAAAAGTGTAACAAGTCACAGGACACAAAAACAAGACGAAAAACAATTCCATAAAAACTGTAATTTCCTAAAATATCTTCGAGAGAACGGGATATAAGTATAACATGTACATGTAATAACATTTCTTTATCTCTGAGTGCCCAACAGTTATTTGCAAAATGGTACTACATCTTGTCAAAATCATCTGCATTGCTCTGTATAAAGTTGTAATTATCCCTTCCTTTAAAGAACAAACGATTAGACAAATTTATTGTTGTGAAAGTTTCAGTTGTTTTATACTGAAATACTTGACCTTACACGTCATTATCAATATTGATGTAACTCTGTTATTTGTTCAGAAATAAAACTTCTGAGTTATATAATCGTGCCGAGACAGACAGAAGGCAAGTGTATGGAAAATCTTTTATGCCTTTCTCTGTCAAGAATGAGCATATTTGTTTTTGGATAAAAGATAAAAGTTTTATACAAATACGCTATTAATCCCACACTAAAGACAGTAGTATCATCGGATTCTCCAAAATGCAAAGTAGAGAAACGATTAATCAGTGTTTGACAGCAAAACAGTACTTAACGTGGACATCCGAGGACAATCGAAGATGCGACGGTAATTAATGCAGCCAATCAAAAGCTTTTTTTCATAAATGAGACATATCTTATAGATGATTTCCTGACTCATGAACACATATGTATTATAACTGATGAAAAAAAAATCACTTAAATTTCGCAAGAAATGTGTTTTCAAACTCATTCTGAAAACTTTTGTCTGTATATAATGTTTTCATAATCAAGGTCCCATAGTATTAAAAATGAAAAAAAATGGAGTAAATGCACATTATTATATAGATAGCGGGGAATTAAGTAGTTTTCTCAGTTAAATAAATCTCGTATTGTCGCCAGTGAAAATAAAGGATTTCTAGTCACCGGAAGAAGTGACGTTACAATAACCCGTCAATGTCGTTGTCAAGAAAACAACTGGCGCATTGAAATGAAAAAAAAATAATCCGGAAAGATAATCCCAGTTTTGAGTAAAAAATCTATATAATAAGAAGCATAACTAATCGACCGTCATGAATATCAATAAAAATGTCGATCAACGCAGGGATTAAACTCAAGTTCTGCAACTCGTTTAATCCTTCTGTGTTGTTCTGCACTCGTGACATTTTTATTGATACTCACAACGGTCAATTAATTATACTAAAATGAAACAATTCCTCTCAGCTTTACCAATTCACATCACTTGATGTCGTTACCATGGTGCTGTAGTAATGATAAATTGAGTAACGATAGTATACTATCGATTTTTTATTGCTTGATGAGTACGAAAAGGTAGTTCTTGATAGGAGATGGAATAATTATTCAGGCAAAAAAATGCTTTTGTTCAAGCAACGGAACAATGTTTTTATTGTTTTCTTCTTCTTGAAGTTACCACGAGGCCTTCAACATTGAGCTCTGCCAAGATTTTAAACCTTTGTTCTAAACACGGGCTGTGATTATGCAGTTAGTGTGATTTCTCCTAAATCCTTGGCTAATATAGTTATATACATTGTAATCTTGTTGTAGTATAAAAAATACATGTTAAATACAAAGAAATTTAGTATACATATATTCAAGTATTTTTTAGACTGGTACTTGTAAATCACTGATTTTGCTTTTTTCTCGGCAGAAATAACTAAACACTAAAATTATTGTGAATTTTATAACTGCACATAAATTATTTCTCTTCATTGAAGATCAAATGAAAACATTTGGAAGACCATAAACCAAATTATGTTTAAAAGATGACAGAGAACAAAACCAAAATAATCTAAATGGAAAGCCTAAAAATTATAAAAAAACTACGTAAATATTTTGATACATTGGGATATAAAGGACCGATAACCGATAAAAGAATCTTTAGCATGAAATTCTTCGTCTTGTAATTTCTGGTATGACATTCATATACTTTTATGTATTAAATGTGTCAATTAACATGATCATGTGTTTGGGACTTTCCTGGAATAATACATTAGATATAATTAATGAGAGACAGGATTTAGTATGTTCGTTATGTGCCACATGGTATTATATTGACCTTGTTACTTGATGTAAATAACAGAAATTATTATAGATGCTATTTTCAAGACTTTATAGCTTTGAAAAGATTGCTTTGTGCAATTGCTTTTTACTTAAAAAGTCTACTTCACTCCATTAAATATTTTTACTAGACTAATACTCCTGACAAAATAATAACTTTCTAAAACAACAATAATTGAAGATTACTTTGGTATTAATTGAGGATCATTCTGGTATTGTAAAAAAAAAAAAAAAAAAAAAAAAAAAAAAAAAAAAAAAAATGAATTCTGAAATGAGATATAAATTGGCATTCAGTGGAACTTAACATTTGAATGTGCTTTTATACTGATTACGTTAACTATTGTTTAAAATTGGTGACCTCTAAGTGTTTATTTGTGATATCGCTCAGGTATATTTTCAATTACTCAGGTTGCCAATAGGAATGAGATAATGCTACAGCAAAAAATACTTATCGTCCTGACCGAAGACGGGCTCGAGACTAATGCATTCACGTGAACATACGCATGTTATTTTTTGCTTTGAATCTTATATAAGATTTGGAGACCTAATTATCTGTATTTTTCGCTTTGTTGCACATAAACCTGTTCATATTACATTTGGATCCAGATATGAAAATTCCGTAACGTAACATATTTGGTATCAGGAGTAACAGTTTACAAACATCAAATCATTTGAAAAAAATGCCAAAATATGCTTTAATATTACAGATATTCATGGATATATATATGAAACAGATTAAAACGCAAGGCATGTTCGGTTTGTTATGTTTTGAATATGAAGCTAAATTGTTGATTTTGATAACATACTAGCATTTCTATAAAGTAATACAACCAATTCGTTTATTCCTGCTATGACCAATTTCTGTTTGTTTTTCTGTTTACTAATTATTTGTTAATTGCTTGTACCATTGACCACAACAATTGCCTTAATACGTAGTATTTCGTTTGTTTTCAGAACTGAAAGTGACACGTGACTGAATGTAGAACGATGGCTTGTTTATTCATGATATATGAAGAAAGATGTTCGAGAAGTTTACTCTAATTTCGATCAGTGGTTATATCCTTTGTTATATATATCAAAGAAAGACGATAAAGTTAATTTCTGTACCAAGTCAGGACCATTGCGGTCAGCAATTTTTCCGGTGGTGTCTGATTTGTCTTTTTGTTTCACGGACTTCGGCTCTTGACCACTCTGTTCGGTAATTTTGTTATTACCCAATTCAACTTTTAATGTTATTTGAGATAACATTTTCATTTCGATATAAAAATTATATCAAATTATCTCATATCGACAGCGTAGTTTTTAAAAGTCAACACGTCAGCAATATTACGAACATCCAAAACGTAAGAATTCTGCAATTTCTCTGACCAAACATTGGCTAAGCGAATAATATAAAACCATGCTACTTATTCGTGAAATGCCTTACAAATAATATTTGAAATTAAACAAAATTTGATAATTCGAAAATTTTAAAAATATATTGCATACCATATTTTGTTGATATGTACAATAAATGACATTGTCCATCTGAAAAACTTCTTTAAATGAATTAATAAAAATATTAAGGAACCTATGAATAATGAAAAAAAAATCGGATGTTTTTGTTTTGATAACTAAAGTCATTTTGAAATAAAATATTGTATGTAATTGCTCTTCCCAACATGTCATGTGTAAAAGTGACATCAATTAGATGTTTTGAATCTGAAGCATTTTTTTTTAGATTATCGGCTTGACCCATTGATATGCATTGTAACTAATTTTCCCATGGCCTAATTTTTTTTTATTATAATTTTAATTCTAATTATGAAGAAACAGTTAATTTAATAAATAATCAAGTTGAGTTCAGTTTCCAGCAAAATTGTATGTGCTCATGCCTCTGAACTAATACATGTAAATTTTCATTTCTTACCTAAATGTATTTATCGTTTGCTTCTAAATGCTTAACACAATTAAGCATTTTAAATATCAGGTTAATGTCTCCTTAAATAATTTTGCGCTCAATTTGGTCAATTAATGAAAACTTCTTCTTATTAGAAAATGTTACCTTGTTCTAGTTATTTGTATTACACAACGTTTCACTTCATATGCAAGTAATAATACCTAGAAAATATCTTAAGGGGAGAAAATCCATGAAATGAAACGAACTGATTAATGAGAGAGATCTTTTTGTTTCTTTTGTACTGATTGCTAAATTTGTCCAAGTTCATAAAATGTAAGAATTGTTAGGAAGTATAGACAACAATAATTTTGCCATTGCTTTCGGTTTCCCACAATGACTAAGTTTTATTATCTTTTTGTTTTTCTGTTTACCGATTATATGTCAATTGCTTGTATCAGTAGCCACTATAAATATGAAAAAGAAAGGAAATGGGGTAAATGTCAAGGAGACAACATCCCATATCCAGGTTAAAAAGGCCCAAAACAAAGCACCTAGGGGTCACCCTACGGTCTTCAACACAATGAGGAACCTCACACCATATATTAATGTTTCAATACGTAGCATTTTTCTTTATTTACAGCATGTGAAGTGACAGGCGACTTTTGATGATTGTTGGATTGCTTACCCATTCATTATAAATAAAGATATAACAAAATTTTACGCCTCAAATATCGATATGTAGATATATCATTTGTTACACCAAACTAAGAAGACAAAGTCTGTTGAATGGGTTGGGGAAAATCATCAGATGTGGGTACTATCTCTGATTATCGCCCTTTCCATAAAGTGTTGTTTTCCTTTCCTTGCTTGGAATTCTCCCATCAAGTGGAGTTACAAACACTCTTCGCTTCCGGTTATCACTCATACAGTTGGCTAACATTACATTACTTAAACATGTTAAACCCTGAATACATTTTAATTCTAACAAATTAGCGCATTATGACAGTAAACAATGACATTGTAATCTGAATATGAACAGTGTTATGAACTGTGCTCAGGGTGAATACAACATCAGAAAAACAATCAAATGATCAGCACTTGCTGTGCTGGGTGGATAAGCGGAACTGTTTCATTGTATTTAAATGCCGAATCCGAAGGGCTGATAAAATGAGTTTTCCATAAGGCCTATATGTATAATATCTTAAAAAGGGTATAACTTGATCCTTGATTCGAGGACTTTACAAATTTGTTGGTTGATTCAGTATCAGAACAAGAAAACGTCATCTTCTGAATTAAATAATCACATCATCTGAAATCCAAAGTTTAGCTTTTTTACATAAAAACACAAAATTATAAAAACTGTTGTCCGGTAAAGATAACTTTGAATTATTTTGTATTCAAATATAATGTATCGGTCAACCTATTCTTAGTCATAAAAGAAATAATTGACTCTTTTGAAATATAAAATGATGACAAAACTATGCTATAGTAGTGAATATATATTTTGTCACAATTAGTTGTCAATTGATTGGTCTTCACGCATTCACTGTAGTAATGTGATTTCTTTCACATTGTAAGCTGGTATCAGATTTTTGGTGTTATACCTGAAATTGGGTATCATACCAAAACTTGAGGTTTATCCCCAAATGGTTGTATGCTTTCAAAAAGTATCAAGGTGACATTTTATTACGAATCTATAACGATGTCAAAATTTCTTAATATAATTGCATGGAAAAATAATTTTGTAGTAATTAAACATTATATGTATAACAATGAAAGAAAGTGTTTTACTAATTATTATTTGACGAAAGGTTAAATAGAATCAACAACATTACACTAAGTTCTACATGGACATCAACTACGTCAGAATTTTGCAATTTCTCTTCCAACACTTAATGCATACTACTACATTACGAATCATGCTTCGTGAAATGCCATGTATATTTTATATTGGGGTTTAACAAATTTGGTTGCAGAAACATGTTCAGAGTAAATTCAGCACTATATATGAGGGATAAATTCACTATATAAAGGAACTGCATAAAACTATCTGCTTGACAAACTTTGTAAATAAGAATTCTGCAAAAATTTTGGAATTTTTGTTCTTATTATAAGGCGTTGTTCAATAAACAATTACACGTGATTAGTCTTCCTAACATGACACGTATTAAACAATTTTGTGCTCATTTTGGTCAATAAACGTCAACTACACAGATTTCTCATAAGGAATGTGTAGTTCTTTTGGGTTTATTTATATTTGATCTGTCACAATAACTTCTATACATAAGATATATTTTATGGACGTAAATTATGTATTGTATGAAGTTCACATTATAAAGAAAAAAGAAATTTATATCCTTATATCAGCATTTGTTACTCTTATATCATCAGAAAAAATGAATTATGAAGACATTTGGCTGCATTTATTTGATTGGCTTTTATTTTCAACTCAAAGAAATGTCAAACAAACGTTTCCGTGAATATAAATAATGCTCTTTTCCTTTTTTTATTCTATCATACACAAATGTATAATTTCCTGTTGAAGACAATTGTGTAATGGATTCATATAGACTTTGAATGTTTACCCCCTTTATCTTGTATATAAGATATAATATATAAGATACAGTATGCATCTTCTTTTTTATAAGTGTGTGCATACCAATAACCAAGAATGCTTAAATATAAGTCAAATGTAAAATGTAAAATATCATTAGTTAAAAAGATGGCAATTAATTTAAATTTTTAGATAAATTTTCCGTTTCAGATAACGAACGAAGGATTACGAGTAAATTATATTTGCGTAACAATAGCAATAACAATTAAGTTATTATGACGATGCGTTATCTACGTACTGGCGTAAAGTTTTGGTCACGCTTTACGCACAGTGCATAGTTATTGTAAGGGCAAATTAAGATGCATGAGAATATGGATAAATCAATAAACATAAACAACTTAAAAATAATACATTAGTGTAATCCTTAAGCAACCCCCGAAATTGGATTTGGACAGAATATCATGATCTCCTACACACAAAAAAGTCTGGTGACATGTAAGTGACCTCCCCTTACTCTCCAAGATATACTGTACAAGTTCTATATACAAGCAAACATGCTTGCTGTTGAAAATAGAGATTGTCTAACTTAGTATACATAATGATTTCTGCAAGCAAGTTCCTGTTTGTACAATATCTACACCTGGGTTTCGTCCTTCTTGTTTAGCATCATTTATGCATATCAATGTTTTAATTCAGTAATTATGTACAACTAAGCTATAACAAATATTTAGAATCTTGCCTTTTCAAAAAGAATGAACATCTTATTGAATTATCAATACTCACTTGTTTGTGATGATGCAAGTACTGTAAAAAAATAAAAACGAAGCAAGCTTTGAAATAATGTCATCATAATAACATTTCAAGTTTTTTTTTCAATGTTATCTAAACTGTTAACTGGTATTCCTATGCTACGATTAACTTTTTTTATTCATTTTATAGAAAGTTGGTTCTGATTGAAATATTTTCTGAGTTTTGCTAAATTCAAATCAACATTTTAGATAATTTGCATTTTTATAAGCTGCTTCAATGCCTATTATATTTTTCAACTTACTATTTTTCTATAATCAGCATTTTAATCGCTAAAATAATGTATTATTTGCATCAAAATTAGACATGCTGTCACAATGAAAAAAAGACATTCTTTCAAAAACAATATATACAGGACTTAATTAATATGCCATTGGCCTTAAATATTATCAAATTGATGACTTACCAGCTAAGGAGCAAAACAGAAAAATTTGAAGGGAAATATTCATTATATGTTTTTAATTCCAAATCGATACAATAGTTCTAAAAATAAATGTTCCTTCTGAACAAAAGAAAAAAGTTCCTATTTATATGTATGTGTTTAAACGTCATACAGTCAATCTCGTTAATATAAAACAGAAAGGATAGAAAAACATGATTTTGGAAAGGAACAGGGAGCAAAAGGATATCCTTGCTTAATTCCTTCAAATATCAAATTCGACATCTAAGACACTGTGCCTTGTGATATAGATATTTAAAAATCAAAGGTTGAAAAAAAAATTGCCTCAAAGATTAGTCTTTAAATTCATTTTTTGCATACATTTTATCCCTCGATAGCCTCTTAAAGATGAGAGACATATTTATCACAATCAAAATGCGATTGTTTTTGTCACATGTGGTTATTGGTTCACATGACATTATCAGTACATGCTGATTAAATTACAATAAATGGACAAAAGCTTGTAGTACAGCCGTTAATAGTAATAAAATGGTACACTATTGTGTTTATATAAGTTAATTGCGAGGTGATATTACGTATATTTTGTTATGTAACTCGTTTCTTCATATTTGATGTCACTGTAGTCTTATTTTCAGGAGATATATATTCACAAAGCGTAAAGGGAATGAATATCTTACCTTTGAAATGTTGAATATGAAAAAGAAAGGAAATGGGGTAAATGTCAAGGAGACAACATCCCATATCCAGGTTAAAACGACCCAAAACAAAACATCTAGGGGTCACTGTACGTTCTTCAACAAAGTGAGGAACCTCACACCATATAGCAAGCCCTAAATGGCCCCAAAAGGTAAAAAAGTGAATAACTCAATGGAAACAAACCACATCCAATAACCCAAATATCAAGAAAACTAAAATTTTATAAGAAGACAAGGACAAGCCGATGACCAACATATTCTTGACTTGGGACAGGCACAAAAATTAAGTTAAAGGTTAAAGTTTAGTCTTTTCACTTTTTTTTAGATTTTTATTTAAAACAACATAGTAGAAACACTCATATACCGCTGTTTAGTATTGTATACCTTGTTCCTTTCACTTCTTTTTTTAGATTATTTAAAACAACATAGTCGAAACAATCATATACCGCTGTTTAAAATTGTATACTTAATAGATTTATCATGTTTAGGTCGGGTGTTCCTAAAATATTCTAGTCAATGTATGCAATATTACCAGAGTCGACAGGTGAGAGGAATTTGAATTTAGAGACCGGATTTATTCACAAATACTTATCACATACATGATATATCTGTTTAAATACACCGAATATCTGAATTTTTCTTTGTTTTTCTTTTACATGTAGTTTCTGGTAAGTTATATATGCAAATGTGAGGAATAGTTAATCATTGGGAAAAATACATTTCTTAATTACAGAAAACTACATATCAAAAATTTACTGAATTACTGATGGATGACCCCTATTTGTTATTTCATGAAGAGGTTATTAAAACTGTAACAAGATCAATAGTTTTGTCAAAAAATATATAACATTGGTATCAAAAATTAGGGCGATGGACATTTACGCAAATTTACCTGAAAAACACAAGGACATGGAAAGTGGACACTTGCGCAAAGGAAAAGTGGACGTTTGCGCAAAAGATTTTTAGTTACCTGTTGTCAGTCCAAAGTCCGTTTGCGCAAATCACTTTTATAAATCAAGTATTGAAAAATATATCAGATTCCTTTTTAGAAAGCATTTTTGAACAACAGACTAACAGCTACATCAAAATAAGATACATCAATGATCAGGCTGTAATTCCTAAAATATAAAAGGAAAAAAGTTAAAGGTTTTCTGGAAACCTGTCGCAAAGACATTATGACACCACTGCATTATGTACAATTACAACCATGGGTCACAAATTCAAAGCTCAGTAGAACAGAGCTGTAAATAGATTTTTAAACTGTAAATAGTGCTAGTTTTACGCTTTATATTTGAGACACTTAATAAATATTTACGAGCTACGAACTATATCCTGCTGAGAATCCTTTTGAGCAGGGGGCAGCGGAAAAGTCAATCTAATGCCTACGGAAGAGGCCATATGAATAAAAAAATATGCTGAAAAAGGTCAGTTATCATTTGCGCAAATATGAAAAAGAAAGGAAATGGGGTAAATGTCAAGGAGACAACATCCCATATCCAGGTTAAAACCATATGGTCTTCAACACAGTGAGGAACCTCACACCATATAGTAAGCCCTAAATGTCCACTTTTCTAAAATCTATATTTAAAAAGCTTCTGTTGGAAAAATTAGGTCTGTGACCTTTTCTTTCTGTTTTTTTTATTTTTTAACATGATATTTTTTAGGATTTATTGTATGAAAATTAAAGATGATAGAAGAAAATAAAAGCTTCAGTAATTAACTTATCTAAATTAAAAAAAAATTGGAAACTAAGGAGTATCTCCCTCTTGCTTAGCTCTGTCCTTAGCTGATTTTGGCTTTCCTATCTAGATCACATTGGTAATTTGTTCTCTTTCAGCGTTTACACATATTTCGGTTCATGGATTTCCAAATGTTTTGATCTGATATGCACTGATGAGACATTAGCTGTATAAATGCGTATGCGCAGAACCTAAACTCACACTAACCTCGGTATTTTGTTATTTTTATGTGGATGCAAATGTTTCTCTTAATTTGAGTATTCTAAATGATGCCAGTATATACTAGCTAACTGTTTATATTCAATATCCGTTAAATGTAAATAAAAACACTTTGTTCAGAATATAAATTCTCATATATTGAATTAAATATGTTTTCTGTGATGTATTATCAGCCAATGCAAAATCATTGGTATATCCATCACGTTGTTTCCGGAGTGTAAAGTCTACGAATATCTGGGAAATGTTCATGGAGTAAATATTTTTTTAAAAAGGCAGCAAACAAAATTATGAAAGCAATAACAGAACAAGCGTGTGTCACGGGTAGAGCTTTTTAGTTGAAACGTCGATGTTCAGAGATGTAAACGCTGTATTCTATTTATGTTTTAGTAGAAACAATATATTTCATTAAATGAAATGAGAAAACGTTGAGGTTAATTGTTGCTACGTTTGCCGTCAGGAACAGGCCACAAAAAGTTCCCCATCTATATTGAAATTCTCTAGAAGTGTTATATTGAAAACAAAATAGAAATTAGAAACATTTCACAACATGTTTGTCGAATAAAATGGCGAAAATAACGACCCATTAAGTACTCATTAAGTGCAGTTTCACCAAAGCAGTAGTTATTGAGAAATTCCTGTCGTTTGGCAAATGGTAAAGGTTTAGAAGCGTGTTTATATATGTTTTCTATTGTTTTACCTGTGAAGTAGTCTATGTCTAGGTCCCCTAGAGAACATATAAAGTGCTTGTGTTGAAACGTAATATAACACCGTCTACAAGGCAAAGGATGAATGACAAAATATCAAAATTACTTTGAATGTAGTTCGACAACTTCTGTCTCTTCAGTGCAGACTAAATGAAACGTTTGGAAATGCATGAAATAAGCAGTAGCTAAAGTCCCCTTTAAACTATTTGCAATAGATAAAGTAAATTCGAATCTTAAATGATTTGAAAATATCAGTAATACAATAAAACTTCAAAATCACCCAAGAAGTCATGAGGCAGGCTTTTTAATTATGAAAACGTTGCCATACTAGCCACCCCCATACTATAGGACAGTTCAGCTTTAAAAGTACAAGAAAAAAGTTACTTTCTAAATTTTCTATATTTACAGATGAAATTTATCCTGCAGAACTTACTTTAAATAAATCCAATAGCAGCAGTGATTATACTCCTTTTCTTGATCTTGATATATCAATAAATCAAGGACAGTTAAACACTAAGGTTTATGATAAAAGGGATGATTTCTCATTCCCTATAGTCAATTTCCCCCATCTCGACGGCGATGTTCCGTTAGCCCCTTCTTACGGGGTCTACATTTCACAACTTGTTCGATATGCACAAGTATGTAGTAATGTTTCTGACTTCAACGACCGAAATCTTTGTCACACTGAAAAACTTCTGCATCAAGGGTTTAGATATCATAAATTGATAAAAACATTCTCTAAATTTGATTATAAATACATTGACTTATTAAGAAAATTTGGTTCTACATGCAGGGCTCTTATACATCAGGGCATTTCACATCCAAACTTCTATGGAAATATCATTTACAAAGCGCATAAATTCAAAAAATGTCCTTCCAAACTTATTAATCCGTTGAACAAACTTATTCATAAAGGATATAAATACAGAATTGTTGTTAAATCTTTACTTCTGGTTTTTTTTTTGGCAAAAAATATTGATCATTTCCTAAATGCTTTACACCATAACTAAATTTAAACAATTTTTCATATTGGCAGTATTTGGCATTGCACAATATCATGTTCTTCTTTCATAATTGATGATGTTGTTATACCAAATCTATTTAGAAGTATTTCAATTGGAATTTCATATGTAAGAAGGCTTGATATCATAGTCAACGGAAATTATGTCCTTAGCTAGCTGTCAGTAACTGCGAGCATTTGTCCGGACAGTACCTGTATGTATTGTCTTCATGTTTTATGTACTTCATTGTAAGGGTACTCGTCTTGATAAGTTGGACTTTTTTCTAGTTTGATTTTTACTGTGAGTCTTTTTGTGTATTTATTTTTAGCCATTCACCACACATAGGGGGAGGATTTGGATCCAAGAAATCGAGTTTAACCCCACCGCAATTTTTGCGCCTGTCCCAAGTCAGGAATATGTTGGTCATTGGTTTGTCCTCGTCTTCTTATAAAATTTTAGTTTCTTGATATTTGGGTTATTGGATGTGGTTTGTTTCCATTGATTTATTCACTTTTTACCTTTTCGGGGCCATTTAGGGCTTACTATATAGTGTGAGGTTCCTCACTGTGTTGAAGACCATATGGTGACCCTTAGATGTTTTGTTTTTGGTCGTTTTAACCTGGATATGGGATGTTGTCTCCTTGACATTTACACCATTTCCTTTCATTTTCATATTCAATAGCAATACAAAAGCTTGGAATTGATTGTATAAATTCAATCTATGTGTCTTTCCGGAGCGATTAGTTATAGCAAGTTTAATTGCAAGTAATTTTTATCCAAAAACACATTAGTTGATTTTAAGCTAGTTGACAGCATGCTTCAACCAGTTAAATGAAAATATGATATAATTTTAACGTCAACTCTCATTTAGTCATGTTATAAGGTCTAGGTATAAAGAATTATGTTAATTAGGGCCCCGCCACAATAAGTGGCGGACGCCCTATAGTAATCAGTCTGTGCGTCCGTCCGTCCGTCTGTCCGTCTGTCCGAAACAATCGTGTCCGGGCTATAACTATTTTCCCTTTTGAGATAGGCTTTTGATGTTTGGCATGTAGATAGATCACCTCAAGACAACGTGTCGCGTACCTTGGTTGGTGACCCTTGACCTTGACCTTTGACCTGAAGGTCACATTCATGCTTTTTCAATGACAAAGTCGTGTCCGGGCTATAACTTTTTTTCTCTTTTGAGATAGGCTTTTGACATTTGGCATGTGTATAGATCATCTCAAGACGACGTGTCGTGTACCTTGGTTGGTGACCCTTAACCTTGATCTTTGACCTCAGGGTCACATTCATGCTTTTTCAATGACAAAGTCGTGTCCGGGCTATAACTTTTTTTTCTCTTTTGAGATAGGCTTTTGATATTTGGCATGTGGATAGATCACCCCAAGGCAACGTGTACCATACCTTTGTTGGTGACTCTTGACCTTGACATTTGACCTCAGGGTCACATTCATGCTTTTTCAATGACAAAAATGTGTCCGGGCTATATCCTTCTTCTTGTTTGAGATAGGCTTTTGATATTTAGCATGCGGACAGATCACTTCAAGGCAACGTGTTGCATACCTTGGTTGGTGATCCTTGACCTTTGACCTCAAGGTCAGATTCATGCTTTTTAATGACCAAAACATGTCTGGGCTATATCTTTTTTTCGTTTGAGATAGGCTTTTGATATTTGGCATGTGGATAGATCACCTAAAAGCAATATATGTGTACCATGGTTGGTGACCCTTGACTTTGACCTTTAACCTCTAGGTCACATTCTTGCAGCGGGGCCCACAGAGATGGATTCCATCCCACTGATATCTAGTTTATTCAGCGGAATGTAGGTTAAAAAGGGACCAAGACTGTTAAAGTGTCTTACTGAGTAAATATTCCGACACTCAAAGTCAATCATATAACACTTCTTTCAAATAGGTTCGTAAATTGCATGTTGTTTTGAGTAAAGTATAAGGAAACGAATACTTATATAATTCTGATAAATGATATGAACATTGTCACGTGCACTCCGTAAGAAAAGATTGCATCAGGATGCAATGTATTTTGCAGTTTAGCCCAAAACTGAATCCGCTTTCAGGCGCTCCATCTTAGAGATTGAGATAGCCGATAGGAGAATATTGCGCAATACATGTACATGTACATGTACTCAGGGTCAAACGGAAAATTTGGCAAACCATTGCAGACAAACTTTGTAAAAAACACTACACTCGAGATATCTTTCAATAAAAGAGAAGCCACTTGAAGTAGTATGGAAAGCTTACCCATTTTTTCATTAATCAATGCCAATCAAACTTGAGCCTCCCATTTGTATTTATCCTGAATTGATATGCTAAAATAATTCTCACTGGCCATTATTTTAACTAGACCCTATCAACCAATAATTCCAGCCATTCAGGAAATGATGCGTGGAAAACAGTCATCAAGTCATCAACACAACAACTTTTCTTTAGTGCTAGTGGTCGTCCGTTTATTTTTTGCTGACTTTAAAGAAAACTTTATTCTATCATTTATCACTATTTATAAAAAAAAGAGAATGAGACAAATCATTGTTACATTGAATTAAGTGTGCAAATTGCAAAACTATTATTTTATTTTGGTCAACCAATTTCTTGATGGTGTGGAGGGTCCCAATTCAAACTTACTTCCTCATATCCTTATATAGTAATTTTTTGAGTATCAATAAAATCTGTTTGCGAGAGCATCGTACCGAAAATTACAATTCTTATTGGCAATGAATACCAAATCTGAAGGGTAACAGCAGAGAATATTTCAGTCATTTATATTGGTCGAATGATTTACCTAACATGTAGTTTTCTTCCGCGTGTCTATTCCCGGACAAAACAAAATGTCATCAGTATGTTGTATTCAATGTACTTCCTATATCACTTGTTACTTGTCACGATTGTATGTTGGTCAGAACATAAATCATAAATTCTATTTGTCTAATTAGTTAATTAATATAACTATGGCAGAAAAGTGTCCGTCAATACAACTAGTCTACGTCTAAACGAAATCGCATTTAAGCTTAATTCATGTAAGCGCTATGCATATAAATGAAAACAAAATGAAAGAAGGAATGCAAAATCAAAAACGGGGAGAGGAGTGGATAACGAAATATTACCCCCACCAAAAATTGCTTCAAGGCAATGGCAACCAATAATTACATTTAAGTTCCATTGAAGTTAATATTTAGTAAATTTTATAACCAAGTAAAACAATGCGATGGCAAGGTAACAGAAAAAACGCGTACGGGTTTAACCATCAATACAGCCAATTTAAATCTTTATGGGATATTTTTCCATAGGACGCTAACACTCGAGTTTTGACCCCAACGGGGTTAATATCATAACAGAAGACCTTCAAAAATGTCATTTCCCAAAAGAACAAAAAAGTTTTTTTATTATATAAGGTTTTTTTTTTTATCTTTATTTACGTTCGCCAAGACTGAAGAGATTTTGAAGTAAAACCGTGACCTCATTGGTGAACCGTCTTATTCACTTCAGTGCAATTCCGTATTCTCAAAATGTCTAAAAAATAAAACAGCATTACAACGAAAACACGTGAAGTGTTAACCTACCCGTAACCAATTACCATGCTTGCATTAATGACAAACTAGACCGTGGTATGAACAAAGGAATGTATACAGAGGAACCCTTGAAATGTAAATTAAAAAAAGAAACAATAAACCCACAATTTGAATCATCAATGGTTTCTATCATTTCTAAAAAACATCTTTGCCGTCTTGAACTTATAAAGAGGAATGAGCAAAGCCGAATGATATCATATCTTGACAATGTATTAATCACTGCGACCTCAACTTTGAACTGATAACAATTTTAATCAATGCAGGTTTTTAAAATATCTGGCAGCAAAGAAAATACTACAATTTCTTTGAATAATATGTTGTTTTCAGTCACCATGATTTATCCAAAATCTATGCAGTTCTTCTCTTGTTTGTCTATAGTTCAATTGAAGTGTGGTTGTGAATGTTCTGAGTTATTGGCCTGAAACCTTTGTCTTAATTTTTCAATTTATTTTCAATCATTGTGACCTTGAACTTTGACCCTCTTTTCAAAAAAATCAAAAGGGTCTTTTTTGGTCACTGTTACCTCGACCTTTGACCTACTTACTCCGAAATCAATATGGTTCTCCTTCAATGGTACCAAATAATATATCCAAGATTCATTTCAATTGGATATAAAATATTTGAGTTTTCTAAAATTTTCGGTCCATTTTCTGTCACTGTGACCTTGAGCTTTGACCTACTTTCTCCAGATTTAATAGGGCTCTTCCCTTCTTGGTAGCAAACAATATATCCAAGAGTCATTCCAATCAATGTAAACTTTTTGCGTCATCATCCGGAAACCAATTCTCACACCCAATAAACCGCTCGCCCGCAACACCAAACCAATAGCCAAGTTCAGCTTCGTTGCAACTCGGCTAAAAATGCAGAATCTTAATTTTCGAAGTGCCGCCCACTACCTGACCTTGAACTGGAATAATACTTCAATACAGAGCTAATCTACCGTACATCATTTTTTCGGAATAACCTAAAAGATTTTGTAATGATGTTTGATTTAAATAAAATGAATTATTTCAATTTTATTGTCCTTGCCTTGATCAATTAAGATTGACTATTACCAAATGATTGTAAGTTTCCTCACTCAAAATAACGCCGGAAAAGTAAGAGGATGTGGTCTTCTATATAGATTTCTTTGGGCATTTATCTTGCCATTTGGTTCATCTAAAGTATATATATATATATATAGGAATGTGAACTATGATTAAATAACATGAATGACATTTCCGTATAACACAAACCACGTTTGACCTCGCCACGTTTCTCTTTCCGTCCAAAATCAGTAATTGTGTGTGAATGACCAGATTTTACAATTATGTGTGTGTCCGTACAGTTACTTTGTTGGAGTCTTGAATATGTTAGAGCTAGTCTTTAAGTGTGATTTTCCTTCAGCTACAACATACACACCTTCTCGTCGAGTAAAAACAATTACTGTATTATTTTCCGTAAATATTATTTATGATATTTCGTAGTAAATTATTTGATGATGTGGCCCTCGATATCTTAGGTTTTGTTGTCTATTGTTTCATTTGCTTTTTACTTTTTAATTTTTGCTGTTGATGTAAGGGGTATTGGGTTAAAAAACATAAAAGAATATTTCTGAATTAGACTGTCTGAAACTCGTTGTTCTTTTCCAACAATTCAAATTCAATACAAAGCGTGTAAGTCAACGTGTTTGTGCAATTGTAAAAACATGCATAAATTGTCGTATTTCTTGATATATTTTGATGTGAAAGTTTTACCTTCCTTTTATGGCCGACAAGCTGAAATGTTTATGCAACTGACAACGCTAATTAGGCATTTGTAATTCCACCTACGCAACAAAGTAGTGTCGTGAAATATACCATAAACCGATGTAGGTGGACATTTGTCTGGACGAAGCTTTCATTTGCTCTGTGGTTTTGAAAATCATGGTACGGCTGTCTTCATATAAAAAAAAAAATCTCTAGTGTAGATGAATTTATTGTCTTGATAACATAACACAACTCTGTTGAAAAAAAAAACAATATAGACAAGACAAAAATATAATAAAGTTGCACAGAAATTAGCACTGATTTGCTCGATATGAATGTTATTTAAGAGATATAAGGAAAATCTATAAAAAGTAAGAAAAAATGCCAAACTTGTAGATTTAAACTCTAGGTTTTACCCCAAATTTTTAGTCATTTTGTAGTGTTTCCTATTTTTTCAAAGTTCGACATAAAAATTGTATAAACAAATTGTTTTGACATTCAGACCCCCACCCCCACCAAACTGTTAAATGGTACATTTGTATTTGATAGTGCGTGTAATTAAAACAGAAAATATTTCATTTTAGTTACAGATATTTTTAAAAATAAATTATATCATACGGCTTCATTATCAATAAGATATTGGAACCATAAGCCTTGAAATAAGTCTATGGCGGCACTTAAATAACTAAATACCGAAGTTACTGTAAATTTAGTTTCTGCATATGAAAATGGGGAAATTGTCCAGGATTAAATCACAACAAAGTAAATAAAATCTCGAGATGTGTTTTCTGTCTTACCACCTCATAATTGTTTTTTTTTCTATTTTTAATCAATGAAAGTAGTTTCTCTGTAAGAAACATTTAAAATGGTTGTCATAGATACATGAATGTTTTTTGAGCAAATTTAGAATCGATTTTTAATTGGATGCCTTGAAGGAGTTCAAAAGGCATGCTTGAAATAATAAACTCCTGTAATGTAATCACCATGTTGCAATTTATAATTAAGTTTAATTCCATCTTTATTATCGATTCAAAATATAATTGTGATAATATATACATAGTGTAAACACATGTACAATAAATACAGTCACGTAGATTATCAAAACAAAGTGATTTTTTTTATCGCTTAACGGGTCTTAAATTTATAGCGTGAATTCGCTCCACACATTTCCCGCGGATTTATTCATAATCATAAAAGCGTTTGAGAGCACGAATTTAAAGTACCCTTAATGCAACATAAGTCACAGGCAACAAGACATAGGACTTGCTTTTCCATCATTCACAGGCATTGACACTGTCAGCTTTTATGTTTTGTGATCTGCTCTTAAGAACATACATAACCATTTTGTATAATCAGTCGGTGAAAGAGACCATTCGGGCTCATGTTTTATTGTTATAATGTATATATTTTATCCGACTTTAAATAAATATTACCTACCTTCTTACTTACACAATTGCTTCACAATCTAATTATTGCAAACTCTCATGAAAAATGCAACACTTTTGAGATTTCAATATTAGGCGGCCTATAATTTGACGCTTCCGTCAATAATTTTCTTGTTTTCTATTTTTATTCAGTGAAAGTAGTTTCTCTGCCCGGGGGGGGGGGGGGGTAACTTGGTAGGGATGTGCCAAATCGATCTGGAAAACATACCCCGATTTTATATACTCACGTAAAAACATACCCCAAATTTATATAACAGCACTAAATTTAGGACCCGAATATATTAAAATACCATTGATTTAACATGTTGTCTCATAAAACAATTGCTATTTTTGCATTTTTGGTACAAAAATTGATATAAATTATTTTTTCTATGTGTAAATTTATATACAATTGGATTGAAAGCACACCCAAATTTATATATTTCATGCGAAAAACCATACCCGAATTTTGGGCACATCCCCGTATACCAGAATAATGGAAGTTACCCCCCCCCCACGGTTTCTCTGTGAGAAACATTTAACTGGGAGAATATCAAAATATGAAATTAAATAGTCTCTACAATATTTGCAAAATAGTTTCGAATTACTAACATCGAAAAAACTGTAATAGGAAAGTTGAAAAGTAAACGTGCTAATAGCAGTCAATAAGTTGCCTTTACATAATAAATGTCCGTATAATTGAATTATTTGGCGACTATCAATACACAAATGTAAAATAAAAACAAATTGACAAATGTGAGAACGATTTATTTATGCATATTTTTGGTTAATATTTATTGCAACGATCGAGGTAATAAAATAACCAATATAGACCAACGAGTTATTTTTAAATTAAAAATATTGTTTTATGTTAAACAGATCTTCGTAGCCTTAAAAATAAAAATACAAAACAAAAGCACTTTACAATTTCGATTTGATATCGGTCACCAATTTGTCTAAAAGCACAAATTTGACGAGCGCGTCCAAAATGAAGACATACATCTTCAGCTAGATTTCAAGTCTTCACGGATTTGACATAACCGGTTTGACTAGACCCTTGATTGACTCAATGATAGTTTGACAGAAGCAATGCATGCTTAACAG
>MJUU01025975.1:53611-77648 GCA_002080025.1 Modiolus philippinarum | reverse complement strand
CAGTAGTTTTCGGCAGTGCCAGTGAGAGGTAAGTATATGTGTGAAGTCTTCAGGTCACTGGACCACAGAGCCAATTTAACTGATTTGTTTCATATATCCTATCGATATTCACTATTACGTAAAGGATGTAAGTTACGTCCAAGTTTTTCTGGATTTTGTTTCTGACATTTTTTAACAGAATTGCCATAGAATTGTGGATGAGAAATGCCCTTTGTTATTAGCTGTTTTTTCTTCTGTAAAACTTCTTAAAAATATTTAATAATTTATGAAATCTGTGACAGTAGTAATAGTTAAATCAAAATCATCCCTGTTATAATAAATTTTAGTTTTTATTTTACCAGAGTGAATGATGATACTAAGATCGAGAAAAGGATCTTAGTACATTTGGTTGTGTATGGTGCATTTTGGGATAACAATTGCAGAATCAAATTTCACAGTAACTTCGGTATTTAGTTATTTGCAATTCATACTTTGGATACTGTTTTGACCTACATTTTACGCAAGAGTGACCTGGTAAGGTAGAATGGTAAAGTCCATTCCCGTTCATCATCATGTTCCACTTTAACCATATTGGTATGAATGATGCATTTTGTGATGACAACTGCCCAACATACTTCAAATGCTATCTGTGACTTACATTTTACGCATGAGTGACTTGGTTGGGTAAATTGGTTCCAGTCAATTCCTGTTTACTGACAGTTCCAACATCAACCATATTGGTATGCAAGATGTATTTTGGATCACAACTGCAATGCATGCTTCAGATGCTATCTGTGATCTACATTTCACGCATGAGCCATTGGTTAGATAGCATAGATAAAGTCCATTCCAGCTTGCTGACGTGTCCCACATCAACCGCATTGTCATTTGTGATACATTTCTGGATGACAACTGCAATGCCTGCTTGGAATGCTGTATGTGGCATTGATTTTACGCATAGACGAATCTGTTGGCAAGGATGATAATAGTCCATTCTTGTTTACTGACATAATCAACATGTGACAATGAGGCGAGTGAGCTTAGCAGGCTGTGGCTGCTTTCTTTGTTTAATTTAGTACTGAGATGAAAAATTATTTTCACTCTATACGACATTTCGATGGCAATTGCTGTTGAGTTGCTACCGGACATTACTGTAATGGAAAAGGGGGGGGGGGGGGGTTGGCGCGCCATAAAACCAGTTTAACCCACAATTTCTTTTGAAATGACTGTACCAAACCAGGACTAATGCAGCTGGCAATTTTTACGATGGTTTTTCTCCGGCTTTGTCCATTTACCCTTTGGCTCTCGACAATTCTATTATTAAAACCTTCATTAATGATACAGAATTGCTTTTGAATTTGAAATAGCAAGACGATCAAAAATGGTATGGACCGCATCAAATCAAGTACATTAACTTTAACCTAAGTAATAAACTGAGTTATAAATACTGTACATATTATAACAAACAAACAGATAAAAAGCATTGTATTTTAATACTGAAACAAAAACTATGTTCTATTATCGCTAATTTGCTTGATTTGCTATTATCACTGCACTGCGCTGATATGAACATATTATCGTCAATCTCTATGGAACGTTAGCAACAGCGTATTAATATGACGTCGCGTGACGTTTCGTGAAAAAAAATAATCCTATCAAAAAAACGTTACATTTAACTAAAGATTACATGCTAAACATAAAAAAAATATTTCAATAGAAAAAGAAACATATATCTGGTATACATTAATAACAAAATTAGCGATAAAAATACTATTAGTAATTTGTTTTGCTCGGATGGATTTCTCAGCCCGTATTGCATCTCGTGCTTCGCACTCGATGCAATACAAGCTGAGAATTCCATACTCGCAAAACAAATTACTAATAGTATATATTTATTGCATGAAAAACCAAGTCCGTCTTGTTCGGGGAAGGCTGCAAAGACGGTTGACTTGTGTCTGCACATTCATGAAATTATTGGGAGAATTACCTACATTTCATTTTAAGAGAAATTTGCATCAATCAGTTTGAGGTATTTATGTTTCATATGATGTATTTTCTTTAAAAGAAAGTGCAGAAAAGCATGCTCTAAATTTGTTTAAAGATAAAATTATTACCAAGGTCACCAAAAGAATAAGTTTTTATAAGGATAATTATGTTGAGTCACCTCTTAAGCTGTCTGTAAATAGGATAAAGTCAAAATTGAAGGATCTTGGTAAAAATATGTGTTCGTACTTGCTGACAATGCTTCAAAGAATGTTGCTATTGTCTGAAAGAAATACTACATCGATGTCCGACAAAACGAACTGGACAAGTCAGACACTTTCAAACGTACCAATTGGTACGGAAAAACGTTAACCAAACAACATTATAAGGATACAGAAATGCTTAATTTCCACCTAAAGGTAACATCTTAATACCTACCATGTATGGGGTTCCGAAACTTCACAAAAATCCCTTCAAACATCCTTTTATTTCGGCATCTAATAATTGTTCTACTAATTCATCCACCCACTTACTTGTATAAAGGAGTTGGTTATTAAATACTGTGAAAAAACTTATCAAAACTCTGGTGTAAATTACTTTTGGAGTGTAAAAAATTCTATTTGCAGTTTTAGATAAACTACAATCAATTCAAAGACCAGTCTCATCTATCGACAGTTATGATTTTTCTACACTTTATACTACCCTTCCACATAATTTGATTAAATCCATATTGGGACAACTTATTAAATGATCTTTTAATTTTCTGGTCTGCAGTTCATTTGCTCTAACAAAAATGAAGGATTGTTCTCCATTATATTACCTACAATAACCATGTTTTCCTGGGCATGTGATGATATGTTTAATGTACTCAATTTTTTGTTGGACAATATTTTTTTCGTTTTTGCAACACTATTTATCAACAGGTCATAGGTGTTCCAATGGGTACAAATTGTGCACCTCTAACTGCAGATCTCTTTCTTTTCTGTTTCGAACGAGACTTCATGAAAAAACTTTAAAACTGGAACCATACAAAATAGTGATAAACTTATTACTATTTTCAATGATAACATCAGGTATATTGACGATATTCTTACTATTGATACTGCCCAGTTTTTAGATTATGTAGACATTTTTACCCGCAACAACTGAAATTAAATAAAGCTAAGAATGATTTAAACAACTGCCCTTTTCTGGATCTAATTATTATTATTTACTCTAGTAAAATAGAAACTAAAATATATGATAGACGGGGGTGATTTTGATTTCAGTATTACTAATTTCCCTTTTCTGGACGGGGACATTTCTCAAGCTCCATCCTACGGGTGTATATTTCTCAACTTGTACGATTTGCACAAGTTTGTTCGACTCTTGACGATTTTAATGAACGTAACCTGACTATTTCGGCCAAACTTATATCACAGGGATACAGATTTTTTAAGTTGTTGAATACATTTAAGAAGTTTTATAATAGATATGAACATTTGATATCTAAATATGGCGTTACTCGTAAACAGCTTATTACTAAGTGCATTTCTAATCCTCGTTTTTACGGAAATGTTGTTGAAAAATTCCAGAAATTTATTAATAGTCCAGAAAAAATGGGACGTAACTTACATTCATTACGTAATAGGGTGTATCGAAAAGATATTTTGCTTGCATCCGATAAATTAATTTTGAGACCTAGTGACCTGCAATTATGCTCACATACTCGCCTCTCACTGATACTGCCGATTTTTACCGAAATTTCTGATGATTCTTGACCAAACCCCACAAGAAGCTTTGAGTTCGATTTTTCTTCCGTAGTGCGACAGTGTTCTACCAGCAGACTAGGCTCCTTGAGCTAGCTGGCACTTTAGCGGCTAGCACCCCTGACCCATTTTTCAAAATTGCGTATTATCTTTTTCTTTAGTCTTGGAGTTAGTAGTCTACCTGTATTGGGTGTATTATACTATAGGGAAACGGGACATATAAAAGGGAAATTTGGGTACCCATACATCCTACCGCTGGCTTTTGCTAGTGCCGGTACCAAGTCCTGCTGTCTCGAATTCCTATTGATGCCTACGTTTTTCTTTTCTCTTATACGTGTTTTTCCCGTGTAGTTCCCTGTCAGATTGCGGCATGTAACTATAATTTTCAGCCATTGTAGGTGTTTCCTGTTATCCATTTTTTCATTTTGTTTATTTCTGGAGTTTTTCTTATTATTTTATGATATCAGATATCTTTATTGTATTATATTTGGTCAGTATTAATGACTTCTCGCATAATAAATAACAAAATACAAATTTAGTGTTAATTTAGTTTCTGCATATGCGTATTACTTCTTCATCTCTTCAGTGCAGATCGAATAATAAAAAATGGAAATCCATAACTGAAATATATGTAAAAGCTGATAGAGAACAAAAAAAAACCAATAGGATTTAAAGCGGAAAGCAAAATCAGCTATTGCAAAGCTATTCAAGGGGGAAGTACTCCTTAGTCTTAAACAAAATTTTCTTAAATTTAGTTATTGCAATCGTTTTCGGAACAGCACCGATGTACTGGCTACTGGGTTTGTGAATACAATCTTATTGTATATAAAGTGTTCCAAAAGGCTTGTTTCTTTGATTTTGATCAGAGATTACGCACACATTTTTTTATTTCCTTTTGTAGATATGACTTGGACATTAAACTTAACACATGAACAATTTGAAACCAACCAATTCAGGATCATGTCTGTTAAAATAATCTTGAGAAGCATATCGACAATAATGCCGATAAAATAGTTTGAATAGAGGAAACCACTGTAAATCACAGTTTGGTATGCTTAGATGTTTGATATTTAGATTTTCTGATATTGTCAAAACATAAAAAGAAATCATTATAAACGCCAGCCTCTAAAGATATTAATTTAACAGATTTACAGTTTTTATTTAACTCTTGACATAAAAATATTCTTCCTAGATATAATAAAATAGAAATAATGTCCATAAACGTTTACGAGAAACCACAATTCACATCTTGAAATATTTAAAAAAAAAAACAACGGCAGTAGAATACCGAAGGAACAAAGGGGTGACATTCACAAAAATCGAAGTCCAAAGACAGGGCAAAAACGAGAACACAGAAAACAATGACGTTAGACACAAAAACGTTTACGAGANACCACAATTCACATCTTAAAATATTTAAAAGAAATTCTTTGCCAAAGCAGGGTAGGGGCAGACAACTAAGTACAAGCATTGTATTAGAAGCAAATATAAAGCAACAATGCATGAATATATTTAACTAGCAACTGTGTATTAGATAGTGGCCATTCCATTTGATGAATATGTGAACTTCTTAGCTCTTATTATGGCATACCTCATACTTTTGATAATTACTGGGTCAATGTTCATTTGTATTACTAGTATTTTTCGTCAATAACTTTCAAAGGTGACTATTGTTAATGATCAATGTTATCTTTCACACTGAATGTTTTTTGACCATGTGTTTAAATTTTAATTTCTCAATCAACTGAGCATATATTACATTAATGTAGAACGATAATTGTTGAGGCAACAGCTTTACAAAACAGTATGGTTAAACCTAGTTAATTTAGTTTAATTAAACTTTTATCTATTTGACATTCTTTGTCTATCGTTAGATTTTTATTTATTGTATAGTACTAAATATTGTTCGGAAAGAACATAAGTGTCCACGAAGAAACTTTGAAATAAGAAGTAAATTAGATATTAAGAAGCATGTATTATACAAATTTGGTGAGTAACTTTCTAAGAAATCAGTATGATGATATAAAAGTGTCCATTATAGAAATTTACTATTTTTATCAAAATTTTAACAATATCGAGGCTTCATCAAGTCCTTCGTAATGCGTTTGGCCTTCTATTTGTATATTTTATAGCAATGCGTACTTAATTCCTTTTTTTGGATTTGGTTCTGCATTTTTTTCACTCTAGTGCTGAGGGGTTATTCCTTGAAACACTTGTACAGCAAACAAAATTTATTGTTTTTTTTTTGCAAATAGTGTTTTTTATAGTGGATAAATACCGATACTTTGGTTTTGATACGGGACATGATTTCCCTTAATGAATAATTTTTCTGTGTTTATAAGAATTTGACATGAAAGTTAAATTATTTATGGAGAGTGACATGCCGTTATACGACGAAAGTCGATTCAGTATCATAATTGTTTTGAAAACCTATCATTAATGGTACTACAAAAGTTTAACACGGTGGGAATCACTGAAAAATTAACTGTCCATTATAGTCATATGGTCATATATAGGCCATCACATGTTTTCTACGCCTGGGCGCACAAATGCTACAAATGACTACGTTCGAGTTAATATGGGTGTACTGATGTCTCTTTATTGTAAATTTTCAAGTATTCCTGGTTAGCATTTTTTATTATTTGAAGATATTGTCTTGAAAAGGTTTCTTTGTGATAATTCCAAGTGAACCTATAGGTATGGAACACATGACGCGCCAAAAGGTAAGAGAAAAAAACCTGCTGCGTTTTAAAGATGTAAATTGGTATCAACTCGAAAAAGGTTGTTAACTGTAAACATCGTATTTTGCATATACTGCACTTTTGGTAAATAAAGTATTTGACATAGAGAAGCTTTTATAAATTATTGAGAAAGAAATTAAGGGATATGGAGCAAAATGCAAATGAGACAAAGTCTTTACAAATAGATTGCAAAACAAAGCTATGGATCAACACTTTTATTATTGTTCTTCATCTTGAAGTCACCATGATGTATGATGCGGTTGGAATCAAAAGATAAAAACACAGTTTTTATCGAATGAATTCATTTTGCATGTGTACATTTCGTGATTTAGTGAAGTCAGTTACAGAGAAATCCTTTTCATCGCGTAATATTAACGTTACAATGATGAGTGTGTCCTCAATAACACTGTCTTTCAAAGGGTGTTTTTCAGGTGATAATAATGTCCACGTTTCTTGCTATTCTTGATTCTGTTCAGTTTATAACGGAACACGTTTCATGAAAAAATCGTTTTCTCATTATAACCGGTTTCGAAAGATTGTAAATTTTAACAATTACTTGGTTTTTCCCATTGACTTTTCAAATACTTTGACTTTATCTGTACTGAAGAGAAATGGCCAGCTGTAGAAACTAAATTTCGGTTATTAGTTATTTCTTACAACGAAGATTACATCAGTGGTTTTGTCTTTTTACATGAGTCTTATTAGCCGAGTTGCGACGAAGTCGAACTCGGCTTATAATTTGATGAATGGTGTCTGGGCGTCCGGGTGTCATCTTTTGGTTTCCGCATGATATCTTGCATTTGAGAACCACATGTTATATCCAAATGAAACTTTGCACAGACATGAGTTATGATTGTAGGAAGATTTCTATTGATTTTGAGGTTTTCAAGGTCACAACTTCTAAAAATAGAACAAAAATTTGACTTATCCGTTTCCACACAATATCTCCAGAACCACATTACACATCCAAATGAAACTTGGCATAGACATGAGTTATGATCAGAGGAGGAACCCTATCGATTTTGAGGTTCGTGTGGCAAAGGTCAAGGTTAAAACTTCAAAAAATGTAAAAAAAAAAACAAAAAAAAAACATTTCAATAAAGCCTAAAATCACAGGTTTGATATTATTTGATAACAAAAATAGCAAAAAAAGTTTTATTGTTCATACAAAAGTAGTTTTTATATTGCTTTAAGATATAAATTCATTTCACAGTTCTAATTATATTCACCAACACACTTTTTTGGATGACAATAACGTAAAAAAATATATATTGAAAAGTCAAAATTAGAAAAAAGGAGATAATAAAACTAAGGGAGGTAATTTATTTAATGTGAAGACGTGCATTCAATATTACTAAAAGTCCTTTGCAATGTCCAGTCGAAATAAGTCTTAGATAAAAAAAAATACATTTGTGTATTCTGATTTTTTTTGTAAATCATTGATTTCAGCTATACATATTACCTGAATTATAAGGGGAACCCCTGCTCAATTTTTTTTAAATGGTGGTCTTAAATGGGTTGTAAAGGATAGTGGAGCTTTCAGTTGCCATGGAAACCAAACCAGAACACTGAATCTTTGAAAAAAAATTCTGCTTCATATATTTCTTCACAAATATGTATAAACTAGAATTTAAGGGGAATCCCTGCCATTTTTTTTTTTTGAAAGAGGCCTTGGAATGTTTTGATTTCAGAAATACATACTTATACAATTTCAGCAATAATAAAAAACATAATTTTAAGGGGAACCCCTGCCCAAAGTTTTTTTTTGGAAAGGGACATGGAATGTTTTGACTTCATACAGTTATCAGAAATATGTATCACCTAGATTATAACCTCTGCCAAATATTTAGTCAAGTTAGACAAAGTCAAACATCCTCAAAAGTTCCATTATAAATCTCTGATTGAAATAAGAATTTATATGCTAATAGGCAACTACTTGCCTATCGGATGATGTACTTATGAAAATAACAAATGTTCGCAACTCGGCTTTCGCACCTTTGGTGCGTTTTCTGATTTTTTGTATTACTTTTGTGTTTAAATTTAAATTTGTTATCTTTTCTTTTTCACGTTAGAAACAATTGACAAATACTGACCTTGGGAGTAATAACAAAGTCACCGAACAGTGAGGTCAAGAGCCGAAGTCCATGAGAAAAAAGACAAATCTGGTGGAAACGAACGGCAAATTTGTCGACTGCAATGATCCGGACTCGGTACAGGCATTTAAAAAATAATAAAAAAATGGTGGGTTAAACCGGTTATGTCTAGCCAAACCACCTCTTCGAATTCCATTGCGGTAGTGTCCGGTAGCATCTAAACAGCGATTGCCATTGAAAAATCGTAGGCAGTTAAAAGAAATGATCATCCCATTAATAATTGATGAAAAAATCTTGAATCAGAGCTCGGACAGACTTTTTTCCAAAAGGGACTGATATTTATTAGAGAATTTTTGTTTAATGATTGTATGGGACGGAATTCTTTTAAGCCTTGATTAATTAGGCGGTCACGGAGATAACTACTGTGGAAAAATTTTTATTCGTGGACATCAGTTTTCGTGGTTTTCATAAATATCACTATTTCGTTGGTACTTAAAATCGTGGTTTTGGATTTCTTTCATAAAAACTCTAGGGAAAAATTGATTTCGTTTGGATTTGGATTTAAATTACGTTGTTTTAGAGAACTACAAAATCCACGAAAATTGGAATCCCAAGAACAAAAGTTTTTTCACAGTATCCTAATGATTAAGTCTTTATAATTTGTGCTAGCTCTTGCATAATGAATCAGCTGTGAAACATTCATAAGCAGTAGAAGCTGGAATATCACTGTCCATGTTAGGGAAATTGATAATTTTGAAATTAAAATCGTCCTTTTTTGTCGTAAATTTTAGTACTGAGATGACCACTTGACCATTTTCGTCAATTTCGAAATGTAAGTTTAAGTCAGAAAAAAAACAAAACCCTTAGTCAAAAAAGATGTAGATCTGTTGATTTCCTTTATCTCTAGTTCTGGTGGATATATTAATGGGATCAATGTAGCAAAAGATGCATTATTGATGGATATATTTATCAATATTACATATGGTATAAGTTCCTATTATTCTCATTGGCTAATACGGTCACGTGATTTTAAGAATATTCAGTATATTTCAGCGTTGTTTCTAATTTTAGGTTATATTGACTCCATGTTTCTATTTTTAAGTATATTGACGCTATGTTTCTATTCTTAGTTTTATTGATGATGCATGTCTGGTTGGACTTTCTGATTAAAGTTTTTCACTTAGAAAGGTTTTATGAAAAAAATATTTGAATAAATATTGGAAAACGCTTTACACGTTAATAGGAGTTTCCGCCGGGGAAATAAAAGGGGATATTAAAATGTTTCTACAGAGCAACCACAGAAATCAATGAAAAAAATTATTGTTGTCACGTGTTTTTATTGCACACTTCAACAGGTACACCCGCTAATAAAAAGGCTTACTTGTTTGTTTTTTTATTTACGAATATAAGAAAAATGTCGGTATTTATCTATCCTTTGAACAATCATGTATCCCATTCTGGATGATGGCAGATCCACACCTTCCTTCAAATAAAGGTTTTATTTCTAAGTAAATTCCCATCTATTGACAAAATTATCCTCCACTAAAATGAAATGAGATACCATAAAACTACATATGTAATATAAAAATGAAGGACTTTTTACTCTGTCAATATGTTAAATATGGACCTGTTAGGTATATTGACCTCGGACTTCGTCCTCGGTCTATATAAACCTAACAGGTCCATATTTAACATATTGACTTCGTAAAAAGTCCATAATTGATAAATATATCTATTAGTGATATTGAAGTATCTAGCCTCTATAATTTATGATCTTTTGCGAGTCTTTGAAGAAATCAATTCTCTTAAGAATATAAAAAAGTCTGCGAGTAAAAGTGCGCAATTAGTGCCCATTGGTATGCTTACTTGCTGTTGATATATAAACCTCCAAATGTGACAAATATATTATCGATAAGAAAATCAAGCATTCTGCACACCTGTTTTTCATCGTAGCATACTTTCCCTTATAAATTGGTTTTTGAAAAAAACTGGATTTATAACCTAATACAACAATTTACCTTTGAATCGACAAAAGCTTTGAATGTTACTTTTGATTCGTGATTTTAAAATTTTATGAGGATGTGTGGCATAGAGTGTGGAAAAATCAAATGTTTTGAAAGAATGTATTTCAGAAAACGAACGGGATTAAGATTGTCAAATAAAGCTTGCGAATTTTTTTTCGAATTTCCACATGTAATTTATGTCACTTCGGGCAAAAATAGTTTCACAGTATGCTTGATGCCTGTGTTTGACTTCAGACAAAATCTTAAAAGGGACATGTTGGTAAAGAGCTCTATATCATTGTGATTCTTTTCAACCAAACATGCAGATCTTTCTCATTATATGTACACCTTGCTTTTAGTTCTTATCATTTAATAGTATTCTATTTTTTTTCAAAACATTGTACATTATTTACCATTTGCGATAGGAGTTATGTTATAGGTATGTTTTTGTCCGATACTCAAATGAATGATCCATGAACAATGCTTGATAAAAAATACAACATTGCTGTTGAAATATTGAAGACAAATTAATTTTTTATATTACTGTTCCATTTGTACATTATACATTGACATGCATATTTATGTTTTATTCCAAAGAATAATTTCACGAGATCAATAAATCGGTCTGATTTATAGTGTGAAAGAATTTGTCACGATATTTTAAATAATCTCAAAGTCACAAATCAACGACAACCTACCGTTGCCATTATATAAATGGTACTATACATCGGCAAACGAATACCGAAGCAAGAAAAGGAATGGGGAAATTCTAAAATCATAAATTCAACATCACGGCAATTCACAGCAACATGAATTGAGACAGTATGACAAAGACAAAACAAATATACAAAAATGAACAAGAACGCCATAAAGCTAAAGCACTAGCAGTGTGAACCCCTATAATAACTGAGGTATGATCAGTTGCTCCGGAAGGGTAAGCATGATCTGCTCCACGCATGGCACCCGTCATACAGCCAGTAAAAATTATTGTGTTGAAGATCTGCTTTGTGACTGATTGGTTAATGTCATTTTCTAACCCTTAGACAAACCAATGAAAATCCATGGTACTTGTCACTTGTCTAACCCTCAAACACTAACAAGGTAAAAGTTTGAATAGCTTCTGTGTATCTATTTAGTATTCGGACAATAACAAGGACAAATTGGTATCACAAACATTATCAACGAAGACAAAACTAAAAGATGACAATGAAGTATACGAGACAACACTAAAAACTAAAGTACTGACTGTGTGAACTCACACTAAAAACCGGAAGTATCACCAGGTGTTCCGGAAGGGTAAGCATGATCAGCTCCACGCGTGGTACCAGTCACACTGCCAGTGAAAAGTCCGGTTTTGTCACAGTCGGTGTTAGTCAGTCCGGTAACAAACTCTGGATCTACTTATGGCGCATACGGATGTTGATGAGGGTTCGAAACGACCCATTGTATAATGTTTGTTTTTGTTATAAAACAAAATTCAAAACATAGGCACTCAATATGTGAACTCCTAATGATCTGAGAGTGACATCAGGTGCTCTGGAAGGGTAAGCATATCCAGCTCATTTAACAACACCTTTCACACTGTAAGCGAGTCAATCCAGGAAAAAAGTCGAAATCGGTGTAGTCGCATCAAGAAAGACATGAATCTAGCGTAGACGTGAAACAGACTGGTTTTTGCCTTTTGAAAAAATTTATCAAATGAAGCGATAAATCAGTTTAACATACATACCCTTGCATTAACTTTTAGATCATGACAAAATTCTAACAAGCAACAAGTGTCTGTTTTCTTTATTATATTCCGTCTTCAAGAATATTAATTTTGACAAATGCAACACATTGGATTGTGCGCACACGTAGATGCGGTACCGTTACTCTCATGGCCGTTGTGCTGATTTTTTGATAGGTGCACATCATAGAGCTACGGATTTCACCATATTAAAAACTTTTTAATTTTGCGAAACAAAAGTTGTGCTCCTTTCACTGGGTTTGAAAGGACCCTCGGACAATAGGGGGCAGTGTGATGTATGTATTTCGTTTTTTTTTTCAATATTTATCCTCAACGTTCCATATTTATCTACCAATAAGTATTCATTCCCTGTTCATTATCATAACAAACGTCATCGTTTTAGTCATACCGCCTTCGGCCATCTTGCTGACATTAATTTCATTTGGAACGAGACATTTTTGGAGGCATGACTAAATGCAAAACTGTATCCGAAATGAATATCCTAAAGTAAATATCCTGTCAATCTCTGGCTTGAATATCAACTTTTCTAAATTTTTGAATGCAAATAATTAATTCTTCTGCATTTGAGAAATATTCCTTTTGAATTTGAGATATCCGTTTTAGACGTGACCTGACATTTACTACTACCTCTGGAAATGTCTTGTGACTGCGATATTCAAAATGGCCACGAAAGTAGGCGGGATTTCATATTTATACGGAGAATTTCCTTAATTAATAGAACATTATTACTCACCTTGGATAATTTAATATTGTAAGTATTAGAAATATGTTGGGAAAAACGAAATGAACACACGTTGGTGCGTGTACATGGCGTGCGTTTGTCAAAAAAAATCCCCAAAAAAGTGCGACACAGTTCATGTTGCAAGAGTCACAAGTTTTACATAGGAGGAAATCCGGAGCTCCATATGGTCCAAAAAATCAGGAAAAAAAAATACAAAAGAGAAATTACAGCTACGGTTCAGCAGCTAGTGCATATGATAATTGAATTTTTGTATGTTTTTTTTTATTATTTTGCAAAATGGAACTATTTTTTACTATATTTTTTTAATATTTTGTATTGTCTTTTCGTTTTTTTTTCAATTTTAACATGCATCTCCATCTAGATTTTGTACAATGATTGATGGATTGTGAGAAAAATATACAATTTATTTTAAAAGATTCAATTCAAATTGTTCTAAAACAACAAGCGTGTTCTTGTTCTTCTTGTGTTTTTAGTTATTGAATACTGAAATAGTAAATTCCAATTAGATCATATTGGCTATTTCTTATCTATCAGACTTTTATATCTTTGAGTTAATGGTCTTGCAAATGTTTTGATTTTATCTTCACTGAAAAGACATAAGTTGTCAAAATTGCCATATGAAAAAATTAAACTTACAGTAAGTTCGGTATTTTGCTATCTCATACAAGTGTTTTAAATAGCGACAACAGCCGAGATGTTAAGTGAATAAGTGAAATACTAGAACGATGACGCCTCTTTCCTGAATGTTCAAGTAAAATTTATCCTCTGGTAAACGTGCAAATTTAAGAACTTGGCCAACATGTTTAAAGTGTCATAGATTTAGGTCTCATTTAAAATTAATTGAAATCTCTTAATGTAGTAGGAACTACATATAAGCTGTAGTAGGAATGATATGTTTTACAATGTATCTGCTTGAATACTATAGGATTAAATACTGTTTTTCATGGAAATTTTCTACCTATAAACTCCGGCAGCTCAATCAAAAACTAAATAAAATCCAAAGGACTTAATGTACAGTGACTTGCAGGAGTTTATATACCTACATATTTTCCTAAAAACAGTATTTAATTCTGATCTCAATGAATATGTTTGATCGGAGTCTTATTTTCGGGGAGCGGATTAATGACCAAAATATTTGTATTGTCATTCATGACATTGGCTAATGAAATAAAGCGTAACAATTACATTTGGAAGTATCTATGAACAATTTGCATTGTTCTTTTTCCTATATTCAGAAAAAGTCTTTGCTGTATGTCAAAATGGAATTTTCAAGAATAGAAAAATTTAATATGATTTAAAAAAGCGTATATATTTCATGTATCTATTTTCATTATTTAGAAGTTTTACAGTCGACATCACGATTTTGTAGACTGCTATGATATTTCTGTTTCCGAGATGACAACATAATCATTCTCTTTGCCACCAAGTTTGTTTTTCCGCTACCTGATTTGACTTTACTACAGGAGTTGATACGTTCAACACGGCGGGTGTCTTATAAGAAGCAGGAGATGCTTACTCTATCGGTGCAACTGATCTCACCCATGTTTTTTATTGGGTCCGTGTGGTTTATTTTTATGTGTGTGTGTCATTTTTCCTTTCTGTGTCGTGCTCATGTTATGTCTTTGTTTCTTTGTTTTTCCGATGTTGCCATTGTCTTTGTACATTGTTGTATTTTTCGTTTTAGACTGAGGGTTCGGTTCTGACTTACTTCATCGAATGAATTCAATTTGTTGAATATGTATGTTATCTAGGTTCGGGCAGGTATTTGACTAGGTATGGTCCGTTTGATCAAGTCTGTAGTAAGATGTGGTAGGGTACGTTTGATTAAGTCTTTAGTTAGATGCATTTTACTAGGTTCGAGTCCATATGATTACGTCTGTATTTAGATGTATTTTACTACGTTTATGGAAGTTATTTTGATTAAGTTTGCAGGTAGAGCAAACATCTTTTGTAAAAGATAATGAATGAACACATGGTATGTATGTACATTTTAATGTCTTAAGTGAATCTTGTCATGCAATAATGTTGCTCAAGTTGCTTGACATACGTATGTTCGATTTCTTATCAGACAATGTTTCAGTAAAACATGCTATAGAGATGTATGGCACGCGATAGTAACAAAAATGCGGTATACCTAGTATTTCGAACGAAAACTAGGGGTTTTCGTGCGAAATACCAGGTATACCGCACGTTAACTAGAGGTTTCCGATCGGTATACATAGTATTTCGCCGAATACCCTAGTTTCCGATTGAAATTGAACGGAAACTAGGGGTTTCCGACGAAAACCCATAATTCCGATCGGTATCGGAAATTCGAGTTTAAACCGAAAACGCTATTCATAGTTTTATCCAATGAGAAATGAGAAACAGAAATCGCTATTTGATATTTAACGTTCGTCCAATCAGAAACGGAAACCGGTATTCAGAGTTTAATTAAACCAATCAAAATCGTTTATTCTTTTATCGCTTACAATTTTCTCTTTTTTTATTCATTTTTCGTAATTTTTATTTATTATGTGTATTTTGATATCATAAGTTAATAATCAAATAGAGTTGTGCCTGTGATCCTTTTGGGGTGCAAATGGAGAACAGATTCGCGGGTCATGGGAGGATTCGATCTCGAATGTCTAACCAGTTAAAAGTTGTGAATATCGCCGTTTAAGAGTTAGACGTTTTAAAAAAATATTCAATTTAGCAAATCTCTAGAGCAAAGATTTTTTTCATATAATTTGATGTGTACTCTGTTTCGAAATTAAAAAATCGTGAAATTTGGAATAAAATAGGTATGAAAAATAAATAAATTAATGAGCATTTTAAATAACCAAAACCAGTCTTTAAAATGATCAAAACGATTCAGTGTTTTAAAACTTTTACTTCATCATATCCTTTCCAGGAGTTTTCTAATTTGCAAACTTAAAAAATTTCATTAATTTTAGCATTTAAAGAGAAATTAAAAGTAAAATTTTTAGTTTAAAGTTTAAACTCACTCTTTAAAAATGACAAAAACAATAAAGTGTTTTGAAAATTTTACCTCGTGATATCCTCTCAAAAGAAATGAAAAAAATTATCAAATTTAGCATAAAATATATAGGTATGAAAATAAAATTTTTAATCAGTGGTTTAAATTTAGTCTTTCAAAATGACAAAAACAATTCAGTGTTTTGAAAATTTTACATCATAATATCCTTTTGAAGGAATTTACAAAGCAAAAACTTCATGATTTTTGGCATTTAAAAGGTATGAAAAGTAAAATTTTTAGTCTGCGGTTTAAACTTACTCTTTAAAAATGACTAAAAAATTAAGTGTTTTGAAATTCTTACTTCATTATGTCCTTGCGAAGGAGTTTGATATGTTGCGAAATAAAAGAAATTAGCAAATTTGGCATAGAATAGGCATGAAAAGTAAGGTTTAAACTCCGTCTTTAAAAATGACAAAAACAATTGAGTGTTTTGAAAATTTTACATCACAATATCTTTTCGAAGAAATTTTTTTAATTCGCAAAGCGTTTTGGTACGTTACCAAAAACTTAAAGTCATCACTACAAAAGTTTTACGGTCGACATCACGATCTTGTGGATCGCTATGGGATATCTGTTTCCCAGATGACAACAGATCTTTCCCTCTGCAACTCAAGTTTGTTTTTCCTCTATCGGATTTGACTTTAATACCTGATTTGACGTGTTCAACACGGCGGGTGTCTTGTAAGAAGCAGGAGATGCTTACTCTACCGGTACACCTGATCTCACCCATGGTTTTTATTGGGTCCGTGTTGTTCATCTGTATGCGTGTCTTCATTGGGGGTCTCATTTGGGGGTTCTGATCCCGNTTGGAGGTGTTCAAGCTACAAAAGTTTGAGAAACTGAAGATCAACTGTATAACTTTCAATGTTTCCTTGATTAAGGCAACTGAAAGCCAGGTGAGCAATACAGGCTCCTGGGAGCCTCTGGTTTTAAATCTTATTCGTGTCTTCTTTGATATCAACATGATTAACAATTAAATATTTGAGAATTGTCTACCTACAATATAGCTAAAATCAATATCAATGGAAAATAAGAGTTCAAAAATTGCAATTTATATTTGAATGATAATCTTAAATATGACATGAAGCATCACCTCAGATTCATTTGAATATCAATATTGATTGTCAAATTCCCCATGTCACATATTGATAATCTGATTATATATACATGTACCAAGAAGTTGGTCATTTATGATAATACTAAAACAACTGCTTTGTACTTTCAGCTAGCTTATTGTGTTGTACAGTTTTTGGAAAAGGATGCAAATTTAACAGATGAGGTATTTATATGATTATTTTAATAATTTTTTATATCATTAATCAAGGTCCCTCAGCAAAAAAGGGGTGAATGTCCTGTAATAATCAATCGCTCTGTCTATCCGTCTATATATGTAACAAGTGTCCAGGCTAAATTTTGTATATGACCTATGGGAGGCAAATGTCAAAATTTAAATTTTCTTGACTGATTTTGATGCAGTTTAAACTCACCTAGCTCAAATTTTCACCGAGTTATATAATGGTACATGTTGTATCTTACATTTCAAAAACTTTGAGATGATAGTTAAGTTAAAATTGCAAAAATGTTCTAATATTACCAATGAGCCATAAATTTGCCATACAGGCTCCCAGGGAGCCTCTTGTTTACTTCACTACTTATTCTCTTTAAATAATACATCTACAGGTACCATATTTGGTCTATTGTACCTACACTCCGTGCTTATAAGTATTTCCACATGTAAAATTTACCTGTGCATTTCTTGTCAAGAAGGCATCTTTTTAAAAAAATTCTGTAGAACTCAAGTCTGGGTCAATTTTTATAAAATTTCCTATTTAAATCATATTAGAAATGTTACTTATATTTTGATTCCTAAAATTATTTCTAAATTACTGTAAGAAACAACATGTCGGGCTCTTGTAAGTAATGCAAATTTTATGAAAATTGGTCCAGAAATGACTTCAGATTTTTTGTCTCACCCGCGACAAAAGTCGCGAAAAGCGAGACATAGGCGTGCAAAGTATGACGACGGCGACGGCGTTAACTTTTACTAAATACAGGATATTTTGAAAACCCTTTGATGTAGGAACATCATATTAAGTCCAGTGGTAGAACTAATTGAGTGCTACCTGACCGACATATCGTCATGTGACCTTGACCTCAATTTCATGGTCTAGTGGCCACGTTAAGTTTTTCTGCTTAAGTCCATTTCTCAATAACTAGAAGTGGTAGGTTGATAATAGGTTGGTCTTGGGTAGTACATGTCAGTCTGGCAGGTGACTTTTGTCCTTGACCTCAATTTCACGGTCTAGTGGCCACGTTAAGTTTTTCTGCTTAAGTCCATTTCTCAATAACTAGAAGTGGTAGGTTGATAATATTTGGTATGTAGGTTGGTCTTGGGTAGTACATGTCAGTCTGGCAGGTGACTTTTGTCCTTGACCTCAATTTCACGGTCTAGTGGCCACGTTAAGTTTTTCTGCTTAAGTCCTTTTCTCAATAATTAGAAGTGGTTGGCTGATAATATTTGGTGTGTAGGTTGGTCCTGGGTTGTACATGTCAGTCTGGCAGGTGACTTTTGTCCTTGACCTCAATTTCACGGTCTAGTGAGCATATTCACTTTTCTGATTAGTTCACTTAGATTTCACATCAATTTAGAGTCCAGCAGGGACGGGCGAGACATCTTTTAGGGTCATCACTTGTTTAAGAAATGCCGTTGTAACAAGAAATCCACAGGTAAATCTCACTTGTGGAAATTCTTTTTAATGCAGACTGTATGAGATGCATTCCATTCTAACACCTTTTATTGAACCTCAGTTACAAAGTTTTGTGACTTTGTTAATATCTCGGCATCTGTAACACCTACACTCACCATATTTGGTCTTTTATTACATCTGGGTGGATGCATGTCATTCTGACATGTGTCTTCCAGTCTTGACCACAGTTTCTTTTTTCATTGACTTCAATTATCTACCTTGCAAAATTTTTTCTTTTTAAACCAGCATCAAATGTAAAGGTTTTGCTTTGTGATGCATTTTTAATTAAAATGTTGTAAAAAGGATAAGGAACATAGAATTTTAAATACTTTGGTATTTTCTATATATGTATTGATTAATTTGTTTTCTGTCTAAATGAACATAAAATCTAACAAAAATTGTGCAATAAAGCCAGGCAGACACCTTAACATGAAAACCATTGATCATTCAAATGTATGTTTCAGAATACTGTATGTCGGGTTATTTTCACGTTCGACAATCTAGCGTGAAATTTAACCTCCACTTAAATTTCATTGCCTATTATGCAATTTAAATGCAATACAGAAAACTGTAAAACGCGAACTATAAACACAGCAAATAAATCCCCACCTTGTTTTACACCAAAATCGCGAACAAAAGCCGACGCCAAAATAACCTGATACACGGTATTGATTTGAACACTGGATCCAATCAACATATAAATCATCTTATTTGAAAAGTAAGAGTAATTTGAAACATTCTGTTGCTTACATTTTTGCCTATTAGAAATTGTCTTCAGATTTGTTTGATTTGAACCATAATTATTAAAGGGAAAGTTCAGTCAAAAATCAAAATTTGATATTCTGTTATTTACATATCAAACATCCATGATACCTCGATAAAAAAGTTAAATCTTTGTCTATAAAGGCAAAAAACGAACTTTGAAATGTAAAAAAATTACTACGGGGTTCGACATATTTTCATAGGTGGCGACACTATCGATACCACAACATCTAATTACCGTTGTACATGTACACTGCAGAAACGTGACACGTACTATTTTCATAAAAATGACGTATTATGTTACCAGACAGGATTCATATAGTACATTTTCGCCAGTTTCGTTCAGTCTTCTGATGTTTCAAAAATCGCCCTCCTGTATGATCATTCAAAATCAATGAAATTTTCTCTTATTTTAAGCATCTGAATGGGCAATCTGTTTATTATTGTTTTCGTTCTCAGATTAATAAGGATATAGAAATTCTGAAAATCATCTTAATATCTGCTTTTAGTGTTTTTCTTTTTCGTCTTGTTCTTCATCGACATTTTTATAAAATTTATCTAAGATATAAAACATTTCTTTCCTAAACGAAATAATCCATGCTATTACTAACATAAACAATAAGCAGAATAATATGTGCTCGATTACCGTAATTCCCATGAGATGTGCAACTCATCTGNTTTTTTTTTTTTTTTTTTTTTTTTTTTTTTAATCCAACATTCGAAGGGTCGAGAGAAGGGGGAGTTCCAAGCATATTTTCATACATCCTCAATTTTTGCTTAAGTTATGTCCAGTTTGAAATAATGGGTAACCACCTTATGAGTTTGATATACATAAATATAATTCCTGAACTCATAAAAAACTTTCACATTCCTCCAAGTCAATATTAATGTATTATGTTTTATACTATTATGCTTTTATTTTATTTTGTTGTGCATAGTCTTTTCATGTGTATGACACAGTTTCTTAAAGAATACACACGGGTACTTGTTTTCTGATTACCTGCAGAAGGTGATTGTATATTGTAACACAGTCGTTAAACATTCTGTCTGTGTATATTTCATTGTCGTCCCAATATATGCACGTGTCACTCTCTCGAGGCCAGAGCTGTCTGCTTACATACATTACACAAAAACGACTTACACAATAAGGGGGAATTTGGGCGTATTTTCACTACAAAAATTATTTACTTTCATGAAAATTTCTAACAATCTATTTTCACCAAATGTTACATTAAATTATTTATTCACATTTGCAGCAAAAAAAAAAAAGTTCTTCAAACCAACATTTTTTTATATTTTCATGACAAGTAGGATTAGAATATTTATTTTCACTGGCACCAAGATTAAATTATTTATTCACAAAATCGCCCAAGCCCCCTGAAAATCAAATGGTCGCCCCCTTACAGAAAAAACCTTTTAATATTAAGTAACAGTTTTTGTGATCAAATGAGTGTTAAAAATAAATTACAAAATTCTCCATATGAAGTTTTTATCGGGGTACAATTTCAAAATCAAATTAAAATATTTTATTGCTGTGACATCTCTAGTAGCTATACGGAATAAAGAGGATATAAAAAAAAATCTGCATAGGACCAGACACACTTTGTTGAATAACACAAGGGATTTATCCTACTTTCTTGGATCTTCTACTGTTTTTTTTTAAGCTAATTAGTCTCTGAGGTTGTGTATTCGGGTTAATAAATTGACGTTTTTCATTACACCATTTCTGTACAAATTATGTTACTTGACTATGTGATCTAAAGTGTTGACAGAAGTTAGGAGAATTTCTTTTAGCGTAAATTCCGTCCTAGTGCATATCTTCTAGCTATATTATGTTGGTGATACATTAGACATAACATAGGGTATTTTGAGGCCAGCTTAAAAGTCCGGTAAGAATGTATGTAGCAGTATAAATATATACACTGTTACACCTACCATATAAGTTTGAAAATGGATAGTTCAGAAATACGTTATATATTATCAGGGACTATACATCACATAATGTATAGTCCTTGATATTACTGATACATGTTGTGAAAGCGGAAATAAAAGAAAATGTAATACAAGACATACCTGTGGATGTTTGATCTCAAGCCTACAGCCCAGACACGAGCACAAAGGTTTTAGTCACAACAGCTGATATTTATTCGAAGCTGCAATTGATTTTTCGGAAATACGGCAAGATTTCGCATTTATTGTTTGTAGATATATACATGGGATATGGATAATTATTTTGCATTTGTTGAATACCTATTAGTTTTGTTTTACTTTTCCAAAAACACCTTTTTTAGCACGTGTGGCATCAAAACACCTTTTAATTCGAAATGATAAAACTATCTTTTGCGTCCTATAAGGTGCACATATTTTAAGTCATGTGTGGCAAGGATTTGTATAGTTTTAATAGTATCTCATTATACAAATCCTTGTGTGTGGTAATAATTTACCTGTAATACGTGGCGTGTGCCACACCTAGCACGAGTGAAGTAGTTTAGGTGGCAATAAACATACTACAATAAACATCGTTACCAGGTGACCAAGGAGTATGCTGTATGTACATGAAGACTGTGTTATGTGATAAAAAAGACACGTGTGTGGCATACGAAGAAAAAAAAACGAAATGTGGAATTTACATTTTCTTTATTCAGAAATATGTTTATAGTTACTTTATATATGTTATAAAGGTTTTATCACATTTTTTAAACCTATATAACCAACAGAAACACAAAATTCGGACAATTTATTTTTTCCCCTAAATTCTTGTTTTGATCGACGTACATTGTAGTTTTTTTCTTCTTTGTGGTATTTGGATGTCGAGTATTGACCAATCAAATCATATAATATAAGGTACCGGAAGCTAATATAAGGTACTGGAAGAGGTCAATATGTCAGCGCCCAGCTTGCTAAAATTTTGACACAAAAACACGATTTATTAAATAACCACTTAAAACCTTGGAACTAGTCATAGCAACAACGATTTAAAATACATATTTGAATAACATATCAAATTTGATTTTTTGAGTGAACTTTCCGTTTAAATCATGCTTTATCTTTGTATTTCAGGTCATTAAAGGACTGTTAAAGTTTTGGCCCAAAACCTGTAGTCAAAAGGAAGTATGTACATCATTTCTTTACTTATATTTACACTTAACCTCATTTAACAATAAACCTCTAAAATAATGTAGTTGTTAAATCAGTTTGACACTAATTTGCATATATACTATTACTTGAAAAACAAATGTATATTATTGAACAGGAATATAAACCAGGGCAATAAGTGTGAGAAATGAAAAAAAAGAAACAAAACATGATCCCTGTTTGACATGGAATGTAGTTGTTCTAGACTCTGTGGTAATCTTTCATAACTAGTATTAAATCCAGTTATCTGTAGTGACTATTTTTAGTTCACTCAACGAAGTTGAGGGGGACTATTGGAGTATCCCCCGGCGTCCTTGTCCGCGTCCACGTCTTTGTCCACTTCCGCATTTGGGTATATATCTTGGTAACTATGCAAGGTAGGGTCATCAAACTTTGCATGCAGGTGCATCTTGGGCTATCTCACAGCATCAAAGAAAATTAGGTCTGTCTGACCTATATTTTCCGCTTGAGTGGCTTGCATTTAAATTTACATCCAAGTTCATATCTCGGTAACTACATGTATATATAGTAGGATCATCTAACTGTGCATGTGCATGCATCTCTGATGGTAGGTCAGCATCCAGGAAAAATTAGGTCACTTTGCTTGAGTGACTTACATTCAAGTTTACGTCTGAGTTCAGATCTCAGTCACTCATCTAACCTTGCACATGCATGCATCTCTGATGGTAGTTCAGCATCCAGGCAAAATTAGGTCACTTTGACCTACATTTTCCGCTCAACTGACTTACATTCAAGTTTACATCCGAGTTGATATCTCAGTCACTGTACATGGTAGGATCATCTAACCTTGCACATGCATGCATCTGTGATGGTAGGTCAGCATCCAGGCAAAATTGGGTCATTTTGACTTACATTTTCCACTTGAGTGACTTATATTCAAGTTCATGTCAGGAATCAGATCTCGGGTACTGTACATGGTAGGATCATCTTGCATTTGTATGTGCATGCATCTGTGATGGTAGCTCAGCACTCAGACAAAATTAGGTCATTTAAACCTATATTTTACGCATGAATGACTTACAATAATGTATACATCTGAGTTCATAGCTCAGTAACTGTACATTGTTGGTTCAAGTAACCTTGCATATGCATGCAATTATGATAGTATGTCAGCATCCAGGCAAAATTTGGTTGCTGTGACAATGTGCCATAATGAGGCGAACTTTGTAATCGTTGATTACCTATGTTTACTTTGAGAAATTCAGAGATACAAGGTTGTTTGGTGCAATAAAAAATTTAAATCCAATTAATAGTTTTTTAGTTCGCCTCAACGAAGTTGAGGAGGACTATTGGAGTACCCCCGGCGTCCGCGTCTAC
>MJUU01025975.1:10625-25538 GCA_002080025.1 Modiolus philippinarum | reverse complement strand
TTATTTCATGACCATGACACGGATATCGTTATATCTGTTGAATGTTACATAAGTGATATTTCCGGCTATCCCGAGTTCCTATCGTTATTTACGCTTGTCTCTTGTCATTCATTTGTGTTGTTCCAGTGCAGTTCGCTTGTGAATTGCGGCATATGATTGTAGTTTTCGGCCATTGTTTTTTTTTTACTATTGTTTGTTATTTCATTAGTATATTCCCTATGGCAAGACCTTTCAAACTGCCGGAATTTTAGATCTAATGACCTTGTCCTTAACTTTGAACAATGATGCGTTTATATTTCAATTTCAGGATGACAGGACTTTCGTACTTTATATTTTTAATCTTTGTGTAAAGACCTTTATGTTGGCATGCATAATTCACCACATCAAGGATTCGATGTATACTGTGAAATTTGGGTCATTGACAAAATCCATCAGCAGATGTCGTAATGCCTATGAGCAACACAAATACCACTGACCTTCCGTTAATAAATACTTAGACCATGAATATATCATGTACAACAAAAAACATGCTCACAAGACCATCAAATTGAGGTCACAGACAAAACCCAGAATATGTACTACCCAAAATCAACCAATATACCAAATATCATTGACCCACCATTAGTACTTACTCAGAAACTTACTTAATCACAAAAACGTAACATGCTCACTAAACCTACATACGAAATATTACTGATCAACTCAAGTGATAATGTTGGAAGTTCAACTTCCTAGATTTGTTTGTGGATCGACGAAACTTCCATTGACGCACTATGGATATTGCAGAACATTGATCTTACTGCAGAAACAAAGAGGTGGTCAAGTTAGAGATTCGGCTTACATGACTGGTCATCCAAAAGGGTAGGCTGCATTAAGTTTTGTTCTCTTTTTCTTTTCAATTTTGTGATCAGGAAATAGTCAGCTCTTGTACAGAATGGGCTGTAAATACATTAAATGATGAGTATCTCTTCGTTTAAATGAAATTCGGGAACTTATCCGTTTGTACTGGGTATAAAACACGCCCCTTGAGGTAGAGGAAAGATAAGTCTTCCTTTTCTTACAGGCAAGTATATACTTGGTTGTCTAGAATTCTTCAATACCAACACAGTTTGGTCATGTTTTCACCAATTACGAAAGCCAGACAAAGGCATGCAAAAGTATGACGATAGCGGCGACTTTAACTTTTACTAAAAACAGAATATTTTGATGTACGAAAAATATATTTGGTTTAGTGGCAGCGCTAATCAGGTGCTTCCCGACGGACATAAAATCGTACGACATTAACCTCAATTTCATCGTTAAGTTTCTCTGGATGAGGTCAGTTTCCCAATGACATTGGTCTTGGATAGAACATGTCGGTCTGGTACATGACTTATCCTTGACCTTAATTCCATGGTCTATTTGCCATGCTAAGCTTCTCTTATTGTACATCGATCTTGGATAGTACATGTCAGTCTGGCATGTGACTTTGTCGTTGACCTCAATTTCACGGTCTAGTGGTCAATAGCCGCCATGTTAAGTTTCTCTGATTAGACCAGTTTCTCATCAACGACAGTAGAATACCAAAGGAACAAAGCACAAAATTACATAAATCAAAATCCAGATACAAGACAAGCAAGACCTTGCTGGATTTTCCGATGTTAACAGATTTAAAAAGATGATTTTCATCACTGTTGGCATTCGGAATCATATACTAGGCAAAAAAAGAAACGTTACATTGGTTTTTTAATCATAAAAATTATGAACATTTATTTTGAATAATTTACAGTTTAAAACTAGTCACCAGAATGGTAAATCTATCAAATGTGCCTATTCATTGAAATTTTAAACGTGAGGTAACGCCATTTTTGCGTTTTAAACAAATACATATTATCTGTAATTTTACCTGTATAAAGTCGTACTCGATTTGTTGTAAGGGTCAATAATTGTGTCATACAATGTTGTCAACAAAAGGTCACAAAGGAATATTGAAAACAATTCACGTAAGTCAATGCCACGTCTACGTAAAGATGAAAGAGAACAGGCCACAGTTATTCCTCCCCATACCATGATCCCACCACCACCAAAGCGATCAGTTTCCTGTACACAAGAATCAGAAAACCAAAGCGATCAGTTTCCTGTACACAAGAATCAGAAAATCGTTCATTGACTCTCCGGTAGACCCTAGCCCTACCGTCACTAAATTTTAAATTAAACTTTGACTCGTCAGTAAAAAGTACGTGTCTCCATGTTTGCCGATTCCATCGAATTCGTACTCGAGTCCACTGAAGTCGTGTCAACCTGTGACGTCTCTTTAGGATGGGCCCTTTCAAAGGCCGACGTGCCCTCAACCCAAATTGACGTAATCTACTGCGCATTGTTTGGGCAGATATGGTGTTGTTGTTTCTTCCGTGTGTCTGCCCAATCGGATCACCTTCGGCCATTTCCGCCTAAAGATCTCGCCAATCGAGCACCTTTGGGACGAAGTTGGACGTCGTATTCGAAGTAGCGTCAATCCAGCATAAACGCTCCCCAGCTCAGAACTGCGCTTTTGAGGGAATGGAACAACATTCAACAAGACTTTATCCGACGTTTGATCGACTCAATGAGACGTAGGTGTCAGGCTGTGATAAATGCAAGAGGTGGTCATACACGATATGATATTGACTTCCGAACTTGAATTCCGTACACCTCTACTTATACTGTCCGTAAAAGTGCAATAAAGTTTCAAACTGAATAAAAATTGTTATCATTGTTTTCAGATTGTTATTTGCTTCCTAATTCAGCTATTTATTGCTATTGTTAGCTCACCTGGCTAAAGCCAGGGTGAGCTTTTGCCATCACTTGGCGTCCGTCGTCCGTCGTCCGTCCGTCGTCCGTCCGTCCGTCCGTCCGTCCGTCGTAAACTTTTCTTCAAAAATCTNTATTGACTTCCGAACTTGAATTCCGTACACCTCTACTTATACTGTCCGTAAAAGTGCAATAAAGTTTCAAACTGAATAAAAATTGTTATCATTGTTTTCAGATTGTTATTTGCTTCCTAATTCAGTTATTTATTGCTATTGTTTTTGTTATTATAAAAAGTTATTTAACCTTAAAACCGTGTAACGTTTCTTTTTTGCCTAGTATATATTCTACACCTTTGCAGCTCACATTACCAACACATCATTCATATTGTATAGAGCTGTGTGCAACACTTTTATCTATAAAAGCAAGAACACTAGGAGACGGAATACCAAAGACACCACACACCGACAAAACACACTATAAACACCATGGTGGTAGGTCATAAAAATGCAAAAACTGACACCAAGTGGAAGTTAAATGAAATTCAAAATACCAAAGTTCCATAATAAATGATAGTTCACTTTCTCAGTACATTAATCCCATCTATAGTAGAAGGTCTAGATGGATCATATGCAGCTCAAAGGTTATCTCGTCCAGTCGATTGCATCTCCGGAATGATGAGNAAACGAAGCGAGCGGGGTACCGGACATAGGATTTCCCTTGTGTTTTTTTCTCCGAGATTCATGTTGGATAGTAATTTTTTTTTTCTAGACCGGGAGCAAGTCCCTGTGTCCCATCTACAGTAGAAGGTCTAGATGGATCATATGCAGCTCAAAGGTTATCTCGTCCAGTCGATTGCATCTCCGGAATGATGAGTCGACCAAATATCGACTAACTTGCTATTCCTTCGCTTCCTTGCAATACAACATATTAGTATGGTGTTCCTTTTTGCTAGCCGTCTTTCCATAGGATGACTTGTCTTCCAATTTCATTGTCTCGTCTATAATTTTTTGGGGATCTGCATCTTCAGCTCTTCTGCCATCACTCACTTTAGTCTTTTACTGAATATTACCTCTGCTCCGTGCCATGCAATGTGCGATATGCGTACTGGAATCTGCAATCTGCGTCCCAAAATATCTAATCTGTGTCCCGGAATGTGCAGTTTGCGCCCTAGCAGACGCAAGCCGGTGTATTTCTTGCAGTTTGCTCTCTTTTGGGCACAGAATGCATAAAACTTCTCGTTCTGTGGAGGGTTCAGATTGACAGAATTTATACGTCCGACTTATATGCTATTTTCCCTCACATAACTCACAAAACACTAATGAAGCTAGTGTTGGTAAAATAACATTCGAGACTACTTTGCCGGTAAAATAGTTTGACAGGCTATTTGGCCGGTCCCGGCAATAAAGCCACTGCCATTTAGATAAATAATGACAGTCTCTACAAATATAAGGCAAAACAAAGCTATGGAACAACGCTTTTATGTTGTTCTTCCTCTTGAAATTACCAAGAGGCCTTCAACAATGAGCTTTGTTCATACCTCATAATATAAGTTCAAGACGGCCCCTAGTACCGGTTTGAGTGGAATTCATTGCCAACGAGTAGTCAATGTATAATTCTACCTCTCTGTATTAGCCTCCTTTTGCTAGGACACCATCCAGCAGCGGAGAAAACCCTGCTTTATTCTTGTTTAAAATTTTCGCATCAAATTTTAAATCATCTTAAAGTAAAAAAGTAAAAGTATCTATTTATATGTATATAAATAGCGCAAAGGATGATGTTAATATGTTTATTTTCATATGATAAAAAATAAGTTTGACTTAATAATAGGTTAACAAAACGATAACGTGGAAGAAGTACTGTTATATCTATTTTCCTAAAATAATACTTGGTATAAAGTTTAAAAAAAATGGAAAAACTAATCTGAAAGTACAAACGTTTTCAAACTCATACAGCCATATCAAGCGACTAAAAATACAATAGAAATCTGCTTTTGAGTGTAGAAAATATTTTATTTCAGAATAATTCGTCACTAACAGATTCTTTAAAAAGATCTTTTCTGTTATTAAGGAGGCTACACAATTTTCATGTCAAATAGAAAAAAGAAGGGAAACAGGGAATGTGTCAAAGAGACAACGGCCCAAAGGGGAGTAATAACAACTCAAAGCTACCATAAGATCTTCAATGAACGGTGAGAAACCCCACACCCAATGGCAGGTCGGAGTCGGCCCCTGAATAAAGAGTAATCAAGTTCAGCGATTAGACTCCTATAGACATNATGTTGTAATATTACTCAATATAATTTTGATATGACATGATATGGTTGCGTAATTACTTGATATGGTTTTGTCATTATTTAATGTGGTTATGGCAGTAGGCAATGTGGTTGTGTCATTAGGCAATATGGTTGTGTCAATAGGCAATGTGGTTTAGATATTACGTGATGTAGTTGTTTCATTACGTATTGTGGTTTCTTCATTACGTATTCTTGTTGTTTCATTATATATTGTGGTTTTCCCACTACTTTATGTGGTTGTTTCATTACGTATTGTGGTTTTGTTATTTCGTAATGATAAATCGTCAGTTCGTAATTACAATTAATTTATAAGGATATGTCACTTTTCAATGTTGTAGAGGCACTAATCAATTCGGTTTTAGCATTAAGCGTTGTGGATTTCACTTTTTTATAAGGTTTAAATATTACATTACATAATGTGTTTCTTCCATTGCTTGATGTGGTTTTGACATTCTTTGATTGTTGTATGAGGTTATATCACGTGACCTATTAGGTTGCAGACGGTACGGGTTATTTGGTGTAACCAGTACCCGTTCTACATTTTCGTAAAGAAAATCACAAATAAAATACAGAATGTTGTAGATTTTATGAGACGATAAAGAATTTCATATTTTATTTCCAACTATTAAAAAGTTTATCTGTTATTCGTTGTATAATTTCAGTTACAATTAAACTAATGTTTTTATTGGGTTAAATGTGTAACCCGTGCTTTCTAAATTAAGTGCAACAATCCTGTAGCATTTTAACTATTTTCCACTTCAGGTTTCAAAATCATAAAGAATATTTTGAAGCGCTTCTTAAAATTGTTTTAGTTTTTTATTTTATATTTCAGTACTTATTTACTCAAAACTGAGAACCTAACTTCTGTGTGTGTTAAAATATGTAATCCAGACTGAGAGGTGAAGGGAGATGAATTATATGTACTTTTCATTTATGTACTTCACTTTTTATTTTTGATCAAAGCCCATAAAAGGAAAAGCATAATATTAGAATTCATGTATTTCTTATGATATTTCTTGGTTTACAGAAATACGTGAAAATATTTTCTTTGCTTCTCAGGTTTTCTCTTTTTATTCACAACTAAACTTTAAGTATTGGGCCGAGGAAAAATGATTTGAATACCGCATTAGGAAAAGACTCAATAACATGAGTATGTCTAGTGGTCGTGTACGTTTTGGATTTACAAGATAGTGATATTGAAATGGACTGACTAAGACTTTTGTTAAATAATATACGGTGAAATGCCGTCACAATATGTTAAAAAAATTCAAATCTTAATAGTTTTCCCGTCGAAAACATTTGTAAAAAATAATTCTAGAACTATCATAAAATCAAACGACCTATTTTGTAGATTTATTTTATTTCGCAATGGTTTATTTTTGTTCTTTTTTATGAATGTTTTAGGTAAATCTATAGATCCAAACAGATGGAATTTAACAGTCTAGTTGTTACAAGGTTTTATGTGAATGCGAAATGGCGCCGAAACACTGTACTCCCGTCTTTTCTCTTACCATGGAGATCGAATTATTTTTTAGCTTTACTGGAAAAAAAATATAAGATCCGAAACACATACTTTTCACATACTTATTTTCACTGGCGGTTGGCCGATGCCAGTAACTGCAGTTACAGACATCCCAACATTGCTGATGATAATCCTGGTATTTTTAATAAGTGCTTTTATTTCCAGTGATATTCATAAATCATAGCCAACAAGACATTCGTAGTGCCCTTCAGTATCATAAGGGACCGACCATTTAACCTGAAGGGGGGAGGGTTATGGTTTTTTTTTCTGGACAGAATTTTTTTTTCACGTGTATCAACAAAATATTTTTTCCAAAATTAACATTATTTTTTTGGGCAGAAAGCCTCCTTCAGAAAATTTTTTTCATCATTTTGGCAGCTAAAATATTTTTTTCAAATAAAATCAGGTCCAAAATATTTTTTTAGAAAAAAACCATAGCCCCCCCCCCTTTCAAGTTAAATGGTCGGTCCCTAATGTATCAGTTGGAACAAGTCATTACTCATGTATAATTAGCAAACAAAAACTAACGAAAATACCCGTAACTTGCAACAAGTTGTTCTTTTTGAGATGCCCGTAACTGGCATGTAATGCATGTTACTAGAATATGAGAATATTTCTCAGGAATGTCCCAATTTGATATCGATAAATTATAAATTCATGTCACTACTTCTTTTTCGGTCATGTAATTCCTTTTAAGTTTAGGATGAACAGTTGTTTTTTTCTGGACCTTTTTTTAAATCAAAATATACAAGCCGAAAAAAAAACAGTTTTAAAGTTTTTCTACGGGTTGCTGAAGGGCTGTTCTAGGCATTTCACTGACTTTTGTTAATGTATGTACTTGTGCTGTTTGACACATGGTGGTGAATTTGAATTATAACGCTTTCAGCGTGAGAATCACGCATTAATTTTTAAAATCACACTCTCATGCCCTACTCACAAGTTCTCGCGCCAAAGAATAAAGAATAAAAAGAAATATATGAAAAAATATTTACTTTGTAGTCGGTTATGACTCCGACGTTTGTTTATATTTTAGCAAAATTGCCAAATGTTGTTTTTTTTGTTTTTTTGTTGTACTTTCCAAAATCAATATAACTGTAGTTTTGCATACAACCCCTTTTAAATAAGAAATATAACCAGAAAGTCCCATGTAACTATTTAGAAAGCCAGTTATAAAATTTCCTATCATTGTCAGTAACTTTGTATTTTCGTCCATGAAAATCCCTAAATCTCAAGTTAGTCATCACATGAATCTTGACACATTTGAATTATAGGAAATTTCTTATAATTCAAAGTTGTCAAGATTCATTTGATGACTATTACTTATATTCCAATCTCTAAGACACTCTTGGAAATACTCAGGGGCGTACCCAGAATGGACAAAATACAGCAATTTTAATTGTCGTCGCTTTCTTCGAAAAACAAGTGATTCTCACCCGGTTTCAAATAACAGAAAATCCAAACTTGCAAATGGTGTAAGGCTGGTTACAATACAGGCAGCTTCGTATTGAATTTGTTCTTCTTTCTGTAACCGGAGAGCATAAATCTCCCTAGGAAATTGTCACGATGTGTCACCTCTGGGAATCGAACCCGGGACCTCTAGCACTCCAGCCCACCGCCTAACTGAATGAATTAAAGAAATATTCCGATATCTCAGTCGATTTTACTGGCTATATATCTACCACCTATTACAACGCAGGTAGACTGTCCTGTCACACTTCCCCAATCTAGAGAGTCATCATATTTGCTGTGTATGACTCAAACACAAATCTCACATACAAACCTTGCTTAGATCCTTCTAACCACCGTGGGGTAATTTTTAGCTGGGCGCTAAATTTTACCGGAGGGCATGAATTTCCTTACAAAATTGCCATTTGTCACCTCCGGGAATCGAACACAGGACCTCTAGCACTCCAGCCAGCCGCCTAACCGAATGAGCTACAGAAATATTCCGTTAGCTCAGTCGATTTTTACTGGCTATATATCTACTACCTACTACAACGCAGGTAGGCTGTCCGGTCACATTTCTCACAACACATCCCATATCCCGCAATTAAATAACAAGGATAACAGCAAACCTCAGTAGTAGGAGAGGGACGAGATTAATTGCATGTGCGGTGGAGTAACACGAGTGACGTCACCGTCGTAGTCACGTGACAGAGAGGGACGTCATCCGGAAGTGACGTGATTGGAAATGGCGTCATCGGAAGTGACCTCAACCAGAAGAATGACGTCATCGGAAGTACAAGACTCCCTCAAAATCAGTTCTGATACGACTAAAGATATGATCACAGAAACAGAGACAATGTAAAGATTTTGGCAGACGATTTCAAATAAAGAGGGACCAAACGTACATCAAGACAAAGATTACAGGATCTTGTTCGACAAAAGAGTCGCCATGGATGATTTAAGCACAAGACCTGATGGATTATGATTGTACAGGCAGCATGAGGATAGCATTACGACACATGATTGCTGTATGTCGGAGAAAATAAAAATATGAATGCGTCTTGTAATTTTTATTATTATTATTTTTTTTTATTTTTTATTTTTTGTAATTCTTTATTTTTTGCAATTGATACATTTGTTGTGCGCAGGGATTTCGATGAGCGTCAGCGCGTAAAAGAGTAACGTTTATGTTCCCGTACTTTTGTATGTGACGTTTACTTCCGATAGAGAATAACAAACGTTTGTGTAAGCAGTAGTTGGGCAATGAACACAGGACGTACTGATCAAGATAAGTACTAGCTGTTAGATGCGCAAACCGGAATTAATTAAATGTCACATTTTTCACCTATAAAACTCCCCTGTGATGCAATACCCCTGAAAATTTTTGATGTGCATATACTATTTCAAAAATTCCATCCCCCTACTGTGTGAGGTAGAGAATAATTGCATTTGAATACATAAATATAAGTAAAAACATATGAAAATCATGAAAATTCAAAGAAAAAGGGGCTATAACTGCTATATGGGTCGTCAGATTTTATTCAAAATTGCAGGACATGTAAATCCGATTTTGCTGACCATTTTTGTAAATAAAACTTAACACCTATTTTCTATCATTTTCAATACATAAGACAAAAAGTGAAAAATAAAAATAGTAATGATACCCCGGCACGTTTCACAATATTTCAAAGTTTAAAGGGGCATTACTCCAGAACTCTATGTACCACTGAACCCAAAATTACACTTAGCCTATGTTTTGTGGTAAATAACTTCGTAACAAGTTTGAAGACTGTATGATATTTCATTCATTAATTATCAGTCGGAAACCCTAAAATTTGCAAAATTTCAAAGTTTCAAGGGGCATAACTCCAGAACCCCTTCGACCTCTGAACCCAAAATCGAACTTGGTCAGAGTTTTGTGGTAAACAACTTACATACCAAGTATGAAGACCTTATGTTTTTTCGTTCACAAGTTATCAGTCGGAAACATTCAGGGACTGATGGACAGACGGACTCACGACTGAGGGTATCACATAATACCTCGCCACTACGTGAGACGGGGCATAAAAACGGATATTTTGCTGAAAAGGGACAATAACTCCAAGACAGGTTATCGGATATTCTCCAAAATTTTAGGGCGAGTAGATCTCATCATGTTGATCATTTTTACCCCGTCAGATTTTTTTTTTATATCTAACGGTTTTTGAGTTATTTGCAAAAACAGCAATTTACCCCTTATGTCCTATTTTTAGTAACAGTGGCCATGTTGTTTAGTCTACGGACATAAAAATCAAAAATTAGAAAGTGCATACTCCTTGAAACACGTGCACAGCATAACGAAATTTACTGTTTTTATGCAACTTCGGTATTTTTTTGTATTTTGAAAGTGCATACCCTGGTAATGATTCAGGCCAAGTTTTGATTAGCATTGGACCAGTAGTTTTGGAGGAGAAGATCTTTGAAAAAAGTTAACGGACGGACGACGGACGCGGAGTGATGGCAAAAACTCACATGGTCTTTGGCCAGGTGAGCTAACAAAAAGTACATAGTTCTGTTTCCTTTAATTTACATTTGTACAAAAAAGGTATTTGCTGGAATTTTTGTATGCAGTAATTTGTAATTAGTTGATCATTTTATTAGTATAAAAATGTAAACTCCTTCAGACACCACAACAAAGAGGAAACACAAAATAACAATGAAGTAGAACAAATATAATGAAACACAACCAATCAAAGATTGCGATCCCCCCGCTACACTTTTTTGAACCCCCTCCCTTGTAAGAAAAGACAAGTGCTTTTGAAACTAAATTAATCATTGTAACTGTAAAACACCAAAAAGATATGGTTGAGAATTTCAGGAGATTATCAAAATTAGAATAAAAGATTTTTGCAACCTGACTGTTGAAAATCATCTTTTTTACTGTTAGGAATTGAAAAAGATATGGTTGCTAGGTAGACTTCCAAAAATATATAGTAGGTCTTTGAGAGTTTCAGGAAATTTACCAAAATTATAAACAAAGATTCTTGCAACCTGACAGTTGAAATTCATCATTATAACTCTAAATAATTGAAAAAGATATGGTTGCTAGGTAGAATTCAAAAAAATAATGGGTCTTTGAGAGTTTGCAATCTGACCATTAAAAATGATCATTAAACTATAAGGCATCAAAAAGATATGGTTGCTAGGTAAAATGTAATTGGTCTTTGAGAGTTTCAGGAAATTTACCAAAATTAGAATCATATTTTTGAAATCCTAGTGTTCATACTAGCAGACGACATTAAAAGGTTGCTGAATTATAAAACTTCATGTTGGAATTTCAAAAATTATTAGTCTTTTTACATTTTCAGGAATTTTACCAAATTTGGCACCGGGGTCTAAATTCTAAAAGCTTAGAACGGATTCAAAGAGCAATTCCAATTATTCCTCATGAACAAAATAAACCACAAAATCAAAATAATACATAGAGTTCCAGTTGTTCTGATGAGTACTAATTGTTTAACATTTTTTGGCCCCTTAAGGGCATGCCCCCACCTGGTCATACCAAAAGTCCGCTATCATCAATAAATGAGATGCATACAATCGAACTTGCATACAAAGTTTCAGCTTCCAAACATGAATACTTCAGAAGATTTCGCTTATTACTGGATATCTCGAAATACATTTTCGCTCATTTTTCCGCCCTGAGGGCGAATTTCAAAATTCCGAAACCTTCGGCACAGAAGTTTTAAAGTGTTACTTATACCCATATTACAAGGTTTCTGCGATTCAAGGTGTAAGAGGGGTTCCAGCGGAATCGATGTTTTCGTTTTTTTGGACCCCCTAGAGGCCATGCCCTGAGGGGTCATACCAAAATTCCGACATCCTCTGTGAAGTTGCTACATAATATGTGAGTCGATTCCAGAGTTTCATCTTTCTAGCCCAAATGGCCTTAGAAATTTCTTCAATTATTGGATCTCGCGAAAATTCGTTTTCGCCCATAATTTGCCCCTAGGGCGTTTGACCTAAATTTCGAATCCACAGTGTGCTACTTCTGATAATACTCTAGTATGATGCCAAGTTTCAAATTTGTATCTCTTATAGTTCCAGAGCTATCGGGAAGCATTACAAACGCACGTACGTACGTAAATACGGACGGACTGCATTACACAATCCCCCGCTTTCGCTAAGCGGGGGGGGGATAAAAAACAAAATGGGGTAATAGTTACGGTTGGGAGAAGAGACGAAAACAAAACAAGAGAACAGATCATAAAGGGAAGCAAATTAATAGAAAACAACACAAGGGTTAGGGTTAGAGTAAGTGCTAAAGTACAAATAAGGGAGACAACTCAAACAACAGAAAAGATGCACGAAAAACTAAGCTAGGAAAAACAAGAATAAAGATTCCGGAGTAATGTAACAACATAATAAAAGATGGGAATAATATAAGTAGAAGACAATAGACATTAATTATAAAACAAAAACATAAAGAAGTTAAACAGAAAAATTGGTTATATAGTAGGCTAGGGTTACAATAAGGATTGGTTTTGTGTCCGTTAAACTGGGTACGTTAAGATATGGTGGGGGAACATAAGGGATTATGGAGTAAATAAATACTAAATATATTCCAGCGTCCCATCATTCTCACACCGCTACACTACTATAGCAGTGCTCTGCGTTCATGACGCTGGAAGACACGGTGGGAATAATAGGTGGGAGTAACTTTTAACCCAACTATATTATCCTACATCTAAGGGACCAATTAAAATATCCTGACCCATATCACTAATAGAAATAACAGAATGGAACCTTTTAAAATCAATGAATATGATAATTATGTCGGATGATCGATCTGAGGGAAGTTTGGATTGCTTTTAACATAGGCCCTATTGATCCATGGATCCAAAGAGGCGTGATCCACTACTAACCTCTACAATGGCCGAAAATTTCTTTCACAATAATTGCTCATTTCGTTTTGATCCGCCAAAACATGAATGGAATCTATGGGAAACATATCTTTTTCATCATCTGTTCTGAAACTATTGAAGTAAATTTAATTAAACTGTACTTTAATGACACATGAAGGGGTTTACACGAATTTTCTCTAATTTCTGTCCTGTTTTCACATTTCGTGAACAGTTGGAGAAATACTGTTCTCCTTTCTAGAGAGAATGTTGTTCTCGGCAAGTGATTGGATGAAATTCAATTATGACGTCAAATATGTTAGCCGTTTTCCGACTTTACCATTGTGACGTCATAAAAAAGGCGACCATGCCTGATGACGTCACGCTCATTTATTTCGGATGATTAGAAAAGGCGGTCGTAATTTTGTCAAAAATCTCCTTGAAATCATAAGAGAACTCGTGAGAAACGACATTTCTACACTCTCGATAGTTAAATTTTCAAATATTTTAAACGCTCGGCAAGCCTCGCATTTAGAAATTTGAAAATTTAACTATCTCTAGTGTAGAAATGTCGTTTCTCACTCGATGCGGGTGTGGATTCTATATGTCCATGTTTTGATTCGACAAAAAATACATGACTGCAAGCACAGAACTTTATTTAACTTTGGACCCTGTGTGAAAAACATGATTTTCGTCAACTCCTCTGAAACCACCAAAGCAAATTCAATAAAACTTTTCAGGAAGTGGGTTTGGAAGAAATTAACAAAGATTGCTCATTTCATTCCGATCCGACAAAAAACATGGCCACCAGCACGGAACATCATGAATTTAACATAAAACCCTTGGGAAAACACAATTCCATCAACTACTCTGAAACCACTGAAGCAAATTTCACCAAACTTTACAGGAATGCTGTATTGAAAGTCCTTTACAAAGATTATATAAGCTCATTTCTTTCCGATTTGACAAAGACATGTCCGCTAGCACAAAACAAAGTTTAACATTGGCATTATTGGAAAATCATATTTTGATCATCTTCTATAACCCCTAAGCAAATACCGGTAATAAAATACACGAAACCGTACAGGAAAGTTGCATAGTAGGTCCTTCAAAAAATTCATTTTCATCATCAGCTATGAAGCCATTGATTCAGAAGCAAATTAAAGTAAACTGTACTGGAATGGTGAAGGGGTAGTTCTTTATAATGATTGCCCATTTCGTTCCAATTCGACAAAAGACATGGCCACCAGCGCAGAACATAGAAAACTTGCTATTAAGCATTTTTTTTCAGGTTAGCGATACAGGTTCATTCTCTGCTCGTCTAGTTCAGCTATTATTGAGATGACTATACCAGTGGCTATCGGACGAAAAACTGCTTCCCGACTGTTTATGTGTATTAACAAATTAAGATTTTTAATTGGAACATTATGGTTGTATTCTTGTTAATTGTGGTTAAACGTTAAACACCATTTTTAAGACTCTTGAATAGCATATAAATCGGTGTTGACTGTTGACACATAATTAAAAGTGAAATACATAAATGAAAAGTGCATTATGCATTAATTCATCTCCCTTCATCTCTGGATTACACGTTTTAACACTCAAAGAAGTTAGATTCCCAGTTTTAAGTAAATAAGTACTGAAATATAAACAATTTTAAAAGGGGCTTCAACTTTAATAGTGTGCACTATTCTCTATAATTTTGATCCCTGAAGTGGAAAATAGCCTACTAATTTAGAAAGCTCGGGTCACACATTTACCCCAATGAAAAACATGAGTTTAATTGTAACTAAAACGAATTACAGATAAACTTTTAACAGTTAGAAATGGAATCTACAACATTCTGTCTTTTATTCGTGATTTTATGTACGAAAATGTATTTCCCCGTACCGTCTACAACCTAATTGGTCACGTCATATAACCTCATCCAACAATTGACATGTCCACATCAAAGAATGTCAAAATCACATCAAGCAATGGAAGAAACACATTATGTAATGTAA
>MJUU01025974.1:63122-77444 GCA_002080025.1 Modiolus philippinarum | reverse complement strand
CCCATTTATCTCGTGAACGGTACATGCCACGTGAAATCCGTTGGCATACTCCAGATTGGAAATTTTCTAAGGAGTTTACTGAAAGAAACCCCATCAAAATCCGATAAATAATAAAGATTCTACAGTCAAATATGTGAAAACAACCAATTTAACCCCTTTTGGCCCCTTTTTCTAAAACGGGCGGGGCCAGGAACATAAAATTATAGCCCGGGCTAAAGCATGTGCCAAGAAACATCATACTTAAAATTTGAAAATGATCTGTTCACTGGAACCAAAGTTTTGCTGTCCACAGACACCAAAATACCCAATTTTACCCCTTTTTGGCCCCTTTTACGGGTTGGACAATAAACCCGAAATTAAAACCCGGGATAGCCATTATGCCAAGAAACCACATACTGAAATTTGAAGATGATCCGTCCACTAGAAACAAAGTTATGCTGGCCACAGACGCCGACGCCGACGACTGCGCCATAACATAATACGACCGCAAAATTTTTGCGGTCGTATAAAAACTATAGCCTAGACACGACTTATCATCAAGAAAGCAAAAATCTGATCTTGAAAACTAGAAGTGGGAGCAGTCGCAAACAACAGCTAATCCCCTCGCCCGCTGCAAAGAAATAATAACCCTAATATAATCTCAAGATGTATAAATTTTGAAGGTACATCCACTGAACATTAAGATCATTGATTTATAGAATGTAGTATCTCAGATATAAAAATTAATGAAAACTTAAACCCAAGTCAGTCAAGTGTAAAATGTAGGTCAAAGTGACCTAATTATCATCTGAAGCTGCACGACTCTCAAAGATACATCCATTGATGTGCAACATGTAGTTACTCAGATATGAACCTTAATGCAAACTTTAACCTGAGTCGTTGAAGCATAAAATGTAGGTCAGAGTGACCCAATTATCATCTGAAGCTGCATCACTCTCCAAGATACATCCACTGACCTCAGATGAATGATGTGCCACATGTAATTTGTCAGATATGAACCTTAACGCAAACTTTAACCTGAGTCGTTGAAGCGTGAAATGTGGGTCAGAGTAACCTAATTATCATCTGACTCAGCATCACTCTCCAAGACATCCACTGACCTCAGATGATTGATGTGCCACATGTAGTTTGTCAGATATGAACCTTAACGCAAACTTTAACCTGAGTCATTGAAGCGTGAAATGTAGGTCAGAGTGACCCAATAACCATCTGAAGCAGCACCACTCTCCAAGATGCATCCACTGACCAAAGGTGATTGATGTGCCACGTGTAGTTTGTCAGATATGAACGTTAACGCAAACTTTAACCTGAGTCATTGAAGTGTGAAATGTAGGTCAGAGTGACCCAATTATCATCTGAAGCATCATCACTGTCCAAGACACATCCACTGACCTCATATGATTGATGTGCAACATGTAGTTTGTCAGATATAAACCTCAAAACAAACTTTAACCTGAGTCATTGAAGCGTGAAATGTAGGTCAGAGTGACACCATTTTTATCTGAAGCAGCATCATTCTCCAAGACGCATCCAGAGATGAACCTTAACGCAAATTTTAACCTTAGGTGGGACGAACGGACGGACGGACGAGATACTATATCCCCTCCCCGACTCCGTTGGGCGAGGGATAACAAAGGTCAAGGTCAAAGGTCACCAATCATGGTTCATGAAGCATTGTCTTGGAGTGATCTATCTTCATGCAAAATATCAAAAGCCCATCTCATAAGACAAAAAAAGCCCGACACGACTTGTCATTAGAAAAGCAATTATCTAACCTTGAAGACAAAGGTAGAGGTCAAAGGTCATGAACCATGGTACATGTCCATGTAAGATGAAAAAAGATGGAAAAACTATAGCCTGGGCACGACCAATTATTAAGAAAGCAATAATCTGACCTTGAAAGCAAAGGTCAAGGTCAAAGATCACCAATCTTTGTTCATGACACATTGTCTTGAAGTGATCTATCTACATGCAAAATATCAAAAGCCAATCTCAAAAGACTAACAAGTTAAAGCCCATACACGACTTATCATTAGAAAAGCAATTATCTGACGGAAGACAAAAGTCAAGGTCAAAGGTCATCAGTTATGGTTCATGATACATCGTCTTGAAGTTCTTTATCTACATGCAAAATGTCAAAAGCCTATCTAAACAGCGGGAAATCTAGTGGTATCTCCCTTTTAGAAACTCTTCTGCGTTTATAACTTTTTTGGAACAAATTAAGAGCAAGCCGACGAAAGAATATCAAGATTAAAATAAGAAATAGACGAATAGAATATTCAGTTAAAACGTCATTCAATTCCAAGACCTTTGCTTTTTAGGGAAAAAGTGATGAAACTTGCCAACAAGAAAGGGAGATACGAGAATTTCTTAAATAATTCATTGTCCTGTTATATATACAGTCCGCCAAAAGTTAAATATCACTTACTTTTTAAGTTTCACCAAACAAACATGTTGAAAGTTATAGGTATAAAATTATGCATGATGATAAGTCTTCACATAAAGCATGTAATGGTTTTTTTCTAGCTTTTGAATACATAATTGACAATCCGATATTCGCAAAGAAAGAAAAAACAATTCCTTTATTATGAGATTACCAGTTTCAACACGAATTGCAATATGGAACATTGTGAGTTCACATTTGGTACCAGATAATTTTGATGGGGTAATGTGGTACAAAATTCGATAATTGTTAATTTTAGGCTTTAATTGATTCTTTTATCAGATTTGGAACATGTCCAAATTAAATCGAGTGTTTTTTTTCCTAAAATTTGGAAAAATCATCCCAGAAATTTCCACGTTCCCTAAAAATGTTCAAACCGACTAAATTGACAATTTTTAACCATAACTTTCAGATCGGGATAGTTATGCCTCGCAATAATGGAAAACGATTTTTCTGAAAATTAAAATCTTTGAAATCAAATTTTACCAAAATCCAGCCCAAACCAGAGGCTCCCATCAGCCTGTATCGCTCACCTGGCTTCAGTTGCCACAATCAAAGGTAACATTGTAAGTTATACAGTTGATCTTCAGTTTCAAAAACTTTCGTAGCTCAAACACCTCTAATATCTTGAACTGTTTTTAAAGTCTGATCATATTTTACTATATTTTGTTGTTGGGCTTTTTTGACAAAAACGTTCTTGCTAAGGACCACTTTCGACACCAGTTTTGAAATCAAGAAGTCAAGATTTGAAAATGGCTGTCAACAAACAATTTTCAACATTGGTTTTGAAGTCGCAACATCAATATCTACTTGGAAATAAAATTTCATTGAAATCGGACAATGTTGAATTTTCACGCCTTTTTGGCGGCCATTTTAAAAATGGCAGTCAAAGAACAATTTTTAACATCAGTTTTGAAGTTACGACATCAAGACCAATTTGGAAACCAAATGTCATTGAAATCGGACGATGTTGAATTTTCCCGTCTATTTTGGCAGTCATTTTGAAAATGGCGGTCAACGAACAATTTTCAACACCAGTTTGAAGTCGCAACATCAATATCTATTTGGGAACCAAATTTCATTGAAATCGAACAATGTTGAATTTTCCCGCCTTTTTGGGGGGGCCATTTTGAAAATGGCAGTCAACAAACAATTTTCAATACCGGTTTTGAAGTCGCAACATCAATATCTATTTGGAAACCAAATTTCATTGAAATCGGACAATGTTGAATTTTTCCGGCCTTTTTTTTTGGCGGCCATTTTGAAAATGGCGGTCAACAAACAATTTTCAACACCGGTTTTGAACTCGTAACATCAATATCCATTTGGAAACCAAATTTCATTGAAATCGGACAATGTTGAATTTTCCCGCCTTTTTAGGCGGCCATTTTGAAAATGGCGGTCAAGGAACAATTTTCAACATTAGTTTTGAAGTCGCCACAGCATGGAAAACATTTCATCAATTTACACTTAACCTTCATCTTCTATAGTTTTGGAAATAAAAGATGAAAAATACGAAAATTTTAAAAATTCGGTGAAAAAAGGGCAATAACTCCTACAAGGGTTTATGGATTTTCTTCAAAATTTCAGGGTGGGTAGATCTTGATATGCTGAACATATTTGCAATTCCACTTGACCTCTATCTGTTACACTTTTTGAAATAAAAAATAACAAATGCAAAAATTTTGAAAATTTAACGGAAAAGGGGCTATAACTCCGAGATGGGTTTTCAGATTTTCTTCAAAATTGCACAGTGGATAGATCTCATCATGCTGATCATTTCTACTCCATGTCAGATTTTTTTTTATATCTCTAACGGTTTTCGAATTATTAGCCAAAAACTGCAATTTACCCCTATGTTCTATTTTTAGCAATGGCGGCCATGTTGTTCGACAGAGGGACAAACTGAACAACAGTTTTAGAAGTCATACCCTGATGATGATTCAGGCCAAGTTTGGTTTAATTTGGCTTAGTGGTTTCAGAGGAGAAGATGTTTGAAATTGTTGACGGACATGCAAAAATTTTGAAAATTTAACGGAAAAAGGGCTGAAACTCCGAGATGGGTTTTCAGATTTTCTTCAAGCTCAGTGGATAGATCTCATCATGTTGATCATTTTTAACCTCTGTCAGATTTTTGATATCTATAACGGTTTTCGAGTTATTAGCCAAAAACTGCAATTTACCACTATGTTCTATTTTTAGCAATGGCGGCCATGTTGTTCGACAGAGGGACAAACTGAACATCAGTTTTAGAAGCCATACCCTGATGATGATTCAGGCCAAGTTTGGTTTAATTTGGCTTAGTGGTTTCAGAGGAGAAGATCTTTGAAATTGTTGACGGACGACGGACGACAGACGACGGACGCATAGTGATGGCAATAGCTCACATGGCCTTTTAGGCCAGGTGAGCTAAAAATGGTCAAAAGAAGAAACTTGGTACAACAGAAATCATTATTTGGACATTTCTACAGTCTATGATTCCAATAAAGCCTTACCAATTTGAAATCAGACAGGCATTGGGCCGTTGTTCTGAAATAACAACAAAAATTCCGATTTCAAAATTTTAAAGATTATCAACAAGTGTGGACCCAAATTGATGTCTCGCCCGTCCCAACTTGGTCGCAAAAATTGCCTAAATCAGAAGACTTAACATGTTTGCTAGACTGTGAAATTAGATTAACTGACAAAAGCCATATAGCAGACTGTCATGTATCACCCCAAACCAAAATGCCAAATATCAGTGACCTACCACTGATAGATGCTGAAAAACCAAACATGTTCACTAGACCGTGAAAATGAGGTCAAGGGCTAAAGCCAGATAGCAGGCTGTCATCTTCCATCCAAGACAAACCCACATACCAAGTATTATTGACCTTACATTAATAGATACTAAGAAACTTAACATGATCACTGGACCATAAAATTGAGGTCACAGACAAATGCCATATAGCAGACAGTCATGTACTACCCAAGACCAACATTTAAACAAAATATCATTGACCTACCACTTAGTCACTGAGAAAATGACCTAATCACAAAAAACTTAACAATCTCACTAGACCGTGAAACTGGGGTCAAGGCCAAAAGTCATATGACAGACTGTAATGTACTACCTAAGACCAACCTACATACCATATATCATTGACTTACCACTTATAGTTACAGAGAAACTTAACTAAGCACAAACAATTAACAAGTTCATTGGACCGTAAAATGGAGGTCACAGACAAAAGCCATATAGCAGACTGTCATGTACTACCCAAGACTACTAACCTATATACCAAATATCATTGACCAATCACTTATAGTTACTGAGAGACTTAACTAAGCACAACAAATTAATAAGTTCATTGGACCATGAAATTGAGGTCATAGACAAAAACCATATAGCAGACTGTCATGTACTACTCAAGACCAACATATATACCAAATATCATTGACCTACCACTTATAGTTACTGAGAAAATGACCTAATCACAAAAACTTAACATGCTCACTGGACCGTGAAATTGGGGTCAATGCCAAAAGCCATATGACAGGCTGTCATGTACTACCTAAGACCAACCTACATACCATATATCATTGACCTACCACTTATAGATACTGAGAAACTTACTAAGCACAATTAACAAGTTCATTGGACCGTGAAATTGAGGTCACAGACAAAAGCCTTATAGCACTGTCATGTACTACTCAAGACCAACATATATACCAAATATCATTGACCTACCACTTATAGTTACTGAGACCAGAGGCTCCCTGGAGCCTATATCGCTCACCTGGCTTTCAGTTGCCACAATCAAGCTTACATTGTAAATTATACAGTTGAACTTCAGTCTCTCAAACTTTGGTAGAGCAAACACCACCATTAACTTGGACTCTATTTTAAGTCTGATTATGTTTTACTGTACTTCTTTGATGGGCTTTTTTGACAAAATGTCTTGCTAAGGACCACTTTCGACACCAGTTTTGAAGTCGAGACATCATTTGGTAAATGGCAGTCAACAACAATTATATCTTTAAGTTACGACATCAATATCTATTTGGAAACCAAATTTCATTGAAATCGGACAATGTTGAATTTTCCCACCTTTTTGGCGGCCATTTTGAAAATGGTAGTCAACAAACAATTTTCAACACTGGTTTTGCAGTAAAGTCATCAATATCCACTTGAAAACCAAATTTCATTGAGATCAGACAATGTTGATTTGGCAGCCATTTTGAAAATGGCGGTCAACGATCAATTTTTAACATAAGTTTTGAAGTTGTTACATCAATACCTTTTTGGAAACCAAATTTCATTTAAATCCGACAATGTTGAATTTTCCCGCCTTTTTGGCGGCCATTATGAAAAAGGCAGTCAACAAACAAATTTCAACACCGGTATTGCAGTAGCAACATCAATAACCACTTGGAAACCAAATTTCATTGAAAAAGACAATGTTGAATTTTCCCGCCTTTTTTGGCGACCATTTTGAAAATGGCGGTCAACGAACAATTTTAACATCAGTTTTAAAGTTGCTACATCAATACCTTTTTGGAAACAAAATTTCATTGAAATCGGACAATGCTGAATTTTCCCGCCTTTTTGGCGGCCATTTTGAAAATGGAGGTCAAAAAACAATTTTCAACACCGGTTTTGAAGTCACAACATCAATATCTATTTGGAAACCAAATTTCATTGAAATCAGACAATGCTGAATTTTCCCACCTTTTTTGGCAGCCATTTTGAATATGGCGGTCAACCAATAATTTTCAACATCAGTTTTGAAGTCGCCACAGCATTGTAAACATTTTATCAATTGACACTTAACCTTCATCTTCTATAGTTTTGGAAATAAAAGATGAAAAATATGAAAATTTTGAAAATTCCGTGAAAAAAGGGCAATAACTCCTACAAGGGTTTTTGATTATCTTCAAAATTTCAGGTTGGGTAGATCTTGACATGCTGAACATTTTTGCAATTTAAAGTTGACTTGTATCTCTTATAGTTTTTCTGATAAAAAATTAATAAAGTTAAAATTTCGCAAATTTTACAGAAAAAGGGCAATAACTCCAAGATGGGTTTTCGGATTTTCTTCAAAATTGCAGGGCAGGTAGATCTTGCTATGCTGATCACTTTTGCCCCATGTCAGATTTTTGATATCTGTAATGGTTTTTGAGTTATTTGCAAAAAACAGCCATTTACCCCTATGTTCTATTTTTAGTAACAGCAGCCATGTTGTTTGGTCTTCGGACTAATCGAACACAATTTTTAAACTACATACCCTGGTGATGCTTCAGGCCAAGTTTGGTTACAATTGGCTCAGCAGTTTCAGAGGAGACGATTTTTGAAATTGTTGACGGACGACGGACGACGGACGCAAAGTGACGGCAAAAGCTCACATGGCCTTTTAGGCCAGGTGAGCTAAAAATGACCTAATCACAAAATAAGAGGCTCTCAAAAGCCTGTATCGCTCACCTGGGCCACGGCTGGCATATGCAGTTAAAATAATCCCAATGTTTTAAGAGCATTATTTTCAAATTTGTTAATAGACATTGATGTAATTTTATCTTAAGTTTAACTATACTGACAACTATTTTGGATTTGGTTGCAGTTCTACTGTCACCTTTCTTGATGGGGACCATTGAGTCTAATTTTGGTTCCAATTGACTAAATTAATTTTCAGAGAACATCTTTAAATGCTTTTCGATAGGCTTCCGATAAGTCTCAAGGTTAAACTATGTTCCCCACAGGGGCCATCTTGAATGCGATGCAGACAAGCCGGGCAAATTTTTCAAACGGGAACAACTATGGCCCGTTGTGACCAAGTATGTTTTCATTATTAGCCAAGTAATTCCAGGAGAAGATCTTTTAATGTTTTCCCAAATGGGTCAAATGTTAAATCTGTTCCCCGCTGTCAGCCATCTTGCATAAAGTAAATACTTGAAAAACAACTCTTTTGTAGGGCGGCAACCTGAAGACTATTGTGGCCAAGTTTGGTTTCAATTGGCTGAAAAGTTTCAGAGAAGATCTTTGAATGTATTTTCCCATAGGGTCCAATGTTAAAACTATCATCCCCGCTGGTGGCCATCTTGGATATAGCGCGGATCTGAAAAACAACTTTTTTGCAGGGGACCATCTAAGGATTGTTGAAGCCAAGTTTGGTTTCAATTGGCCCAGTAGTTTCAGAGGAGAAGATCTTTGAAAGTGTTTTCCCATACTGTCCAATGTTAAAACTACGATCCCCGCTGGCGGTCATACTAGATATAGTGTGGATCTGAAAAACGACTTTTCTGAAGGGGACCATCTAAGGACTATTGTGGCCAAGTTTGGTTTTAATTGGCCCAGAAGTTTCACAGGAAAAGACCTTTGAAAGTATTTTCCCATAGGGTCCAATATTAAAACTATGATATCTTGGATATAGCATGGATCTGAAAACAACTTTTTTGCAGGGGACCATCTAAGGACTATTGTGGTCAAGTTTGGTTTTAATTGGCCAAGTAGTTTCACAGGAGAAGATCTTTGAAAGTATTTCCCCATAAGGTCCAATGTTAAAACTATGATCCCCGCTGGCGGCCATCTTGGATATCGCGCGGATCTGAAAAACGACTTTTCTGAAGGGGACCATCTAAGGACTATTGTGGCCAAGTTTGGTTTTAATTAGCCCAGTATTTTCAGAGGAAAAGACCTTTGAAAGTATTTTCCCATAGGGTCCAATGTTAAAACTATGATATCTTGGATATCGCGCGGATCTGAAAACAACTTTTTTGCAGGGGACCATCTAAAGACTAGTGTGGTCAAGTTTGGTTTTAATTGGCCAAGTAGTTTCACAGGAGAAGATCTTTGAAAGTATTTCCCCATTAGGTCCAATGTTAAAACTATAATCCCCACTGGCGGCCATCTTGGGTATCGCGCGGATCTGAAAAACAAGTTTTTTGCAGGGGACCATCTGAGGATTATTGTGGCCAAGTTTGGTTTCAACTGGCCAAGTAGTTTCAGAGGAGAAGATCTTTGAAAGTATTTCCCCATAAGGTTCAATGTTAAAACTATGATCCCCGCTGGCGGCCATCTTGGATATCGCACGGATCTGAAAAACAAACTTTTTTGCAGGGGACCATCTAAGGACTATTGTGGCCAAGTTTGGTTTCAATTTGCCCAGTAGTTTTAGAGTAGTTTCAGTAAATGTAATGTACAAACAACAGCAAATATTTTTTTCACATCGCTATAATTGAGGTCACGCCTTCAGTCTCCGAAATGTAGTTTACCTATTTAATTAAGTTTTGTAGTGTAGTTTTTTGTAAATAGTTTATTGTTTTATTATATATTTTGTTGTTTTGAGAAAGACTCGGATAGAGTTGAAATATAAACAGTATTTATACTAGTGCTATTCACATTGTTCATACTGAAAGTTTATATATATATATATATATATATATATTTATAAAATAAAACAAAATATAATTTCAATTTTCTGGGGAAATTTTACCGGACAGTCGCATGCCAAGGTCAAGGTCACGAGGTCAAATATTCTGGTACCAACTGAAAGGTCTCTCCACAAGGAATACACATGCAAACTATGAATGCCCTATCACATACCATGCAAAAGATATGCTCAATGTTTAAGTTTTTATGCAATTGTTCACAGGCCAAGGTCAAGGTCACAAGTTCAATTATTCTGGTTCCAATTAAAAGGTCTTGTCACAAGGAATGCACATGCAAAATACGAAAGCCATATCACTTACCATTCAAAAGATATACCCAATGTTAAAGTTTATTATTTTTTTCTAAAAGCCCATCAAATGTCAAGGTCAAGGTCACGAGGTCCAAAATTTTGGTGTCGTTTGAAAGGTCTTGCCACGAGGAATACACATGCAAAATATGACAGCCCTATCACTTACCATTCAAAAGATATACCCAATGTTAAAGTTTTTTGTCGACAAACAGACCAAAAACTATATGCCCTCCGAATCTTCGATTCACGGGGGCATAAAAACTAGAGAATGTGTCTATAAGACAAATTTATAACAATAGATAACATAAGTCAATCAGGCACCAGTCACACATTGTGATGGAATCATCAGGAAGCACTGTTTGAGATGATAAATCTATAGATTTTTGCTTAGTACTGGACATAACAAAAATTATCCAACTAAAGTCGTTGAAGCATAAAATCGATCTTGCTATAAAACTATTCATGAATTATGTAGTATTCACCATGGTATATATTTAATTTAACACTACTTGTTGAGAAATTGACCTAGAGCAAAAATTTAAAAGCGTTAAATGCACATCAGAAACTTCATTGTTGTTGACTTGGATAACACCATTGTGATAGCGTTGTTGAGATTGACTTAAAACACCAAATTCAACTAAAGCCACTCAAGAGTAAAACATAGGTCAAAGCCACTTACTTCTTCAGTAATTGGGTGTATTGATAAATGTGATAAATTTGATGAGACATCATGGTGGTATGACATGTAGTTAATGAGAAATGGGCTTAAATGCAACTTCTAGCACAGTCACTCATAAAATATAGGTCATAACCACTTAATTGTCACTGATTTAGGCAGTACTAATTGAGACAATTAATTTGATGAATCATCATTGTGGTATGATGAGAAATGGACTAAAACCGCAAAATTTAACAGAAGTCACGCAAGCTTTAAAAGTAGGTCATGGACCCTAATTGTTGGTGAATCTGGTAGCACTTATCAATCTGATGTAATATTATCAAAATATTACAAGAAGTTACCAATATATGGACCTAAACACAAAACTTAACATCGGGACATATTGATGGACGTATGGACGAATATTTATGCCCCTTCCAAATTCAAATTGTGATCCTTCATTTAATATAACAGAATTTTTTTTTTCAATAAAGAAAAGCTAAGAAATTTTACATTATGAAATGAATATCAATATTGGAAGTTTAAATATTACCTTCTTTTGAAAATGTCAAATTTAATATTTATAAATTTGGCAAATTTTCTCCAAAATGACTCCTGGTTTTTCTGATGTTTTTCTTCCCTTTTAGCAATCTTCTCCTCATACAGATGTTTATTTGGATCTTTGGAGTATTTTTCTGCCATACTAGAATTATCTGTACATTGATCTAAAAGACATACAATATGTTAATATAATTACTTATTCAGCATCACAATTTGGATCTGCGATCTACAGTAGTTGCTGTTTTAGACAGCTGTTTTGTTATCTCATGCCAACAAATAAAGGACTACACCAAAGCCAGCATGACAAGATTACATCGTATCAACCATTGAAATTTGAACAAGTGTAATTTAAAGTGATTGTGGACAATGTTAGGAACTTGACACAATTATTAGCTGGACACAAACTAGTAACACAATAAACTGCTGCGCCAAGAGCGCATGATACGCCCGTCCACTGTCAACTCGAACTTTATGGCATTGTTGGACCACAACAAAATTTTGATTGAAAGTAGAAAAAGGTGATCTGCTGATCACAAAAGATACCCCTGCCCATAGGCAATCCTAGCAGTTGCAGCAATAATCCCAAAATGTTAAAATTTTCCTTCAAACCAAACTCAAGTTATCACCCGGATACCATAAAATTAACAGATTTTGCCTCAATAAAGGGCAATAACTCTGGAACGCAAAATCCGATCACGGTCAAAATCGAACTTGACCTGTATTTTATAAATAGAAACATAATCCCAAAATATCAAAACTTTCCTACAAACCAAACTCAAGTTATCATCGTGAAACCATAAAATTTACAGATTTTGACTAAATCAAAGGCAATAACTCTGGAACACAAAATCAGATCACAGTCAAAATCGAACTTGACCTGTATTTTATGAATAGAAACATAATCATAAAATATTAAAACTTTTCTTCAAAGCAAACTCAAGTTATCATCCGGAAACGAAAGTGTGACGGACGGACGGACGGACAAGAGGAATCCTATATACCTCCATCTTTTAAGGCGGGGGGTATAAAAAAATCAAACAGAATATTTGCCGTACCAAGATGTAACCATTTAACAAATATCAAATTAGTACCTGTAAATTTAATAGATAGAAAGGTGCAAAAAAAGGAATTTTCAAAAACATATTAAGTCCAAGGGCCATAACTGTCCACAAAAATTATTAAACAGGAACCAAATTTAAACTTAATCCATAATTTATAAACATACAAGCATATACTATATATCAAATAAACATATTCACACATTGGAAAGAAAAGGCGGAGAAACTGATGTTTTTCAAAAATTTACAAAGCCCAAGGGCCATAACTCTGTACAAAATCAACCAACCAGAACCAAATTCGAAACTGATCTGTATCTCACCTAGATATACTCATATACCAAATATCAAATGTCAAGCGGTTACAGAAAAAACTTGGGAAACCTATATTTTTCAAAATTTCACTAAGTCCAAGGGCCATAACTCTGTACAAAATCAGCCGACCGGAAGCAAATTCAAACTTGATATATATCTCACCTAGATATACTCATATACCAAATATGAAATCAATATGTCAAGCGGTTACAGAAAAAGACTCTGGATAACCCTGAACATCGTCCAAGTTGGCACTCCATGGCGGGTGGGGAGCAAGGGAGTGACCTTGATATAATTTTTGTCAAGAATACCGCTTAAGTGCACGCTAGGGGCCTTCTTGATCTCGCTTGAGGGGGTGAATATTGTTCACCTCTAGTTGAAGACCCTCAGGCGACATCAAGATGAAGACAGGAATAAAAGCCCTGTCCTTGATAAACTGGAGTTTTCTATGTATCGTGTGCGTTTTTGTCACATGTACATTCACTCCATATCCTTTCATTTTTCCTATCTGGAAACTTATATTTTTCCAAATTTCACTAAGTCCAAGGGCCATAACTCTGTACAAAATCAACCAGAACCAAATTCGAAGTTGATCTGTATCTCACCTAGATATACTCATATACCAAATATGAAATCAATATGTTACAGAAAAAAACTTGGGGAAACCTATATTTTTTAAAATTTCACTAAGCCCAAGGGCCATAACTCTGTACAAAATCCACCAACCGGAACCAAATTCGAACTTGATCTGTATCTCACCTAGATATACTTATATACCAAATATGAAATCAATATGTCAAGCGGTGACAGAAAAAACTCCGGAAACCTTTATTTTTTAAAAATTTCACTAAGTCCAAGGGCCATAACTCTGTACAAAATCAACCGACCGGAACCAAATTCGAACTTGATCTGTATCTCACCTAGATATACTCATATACCAAATATGTAATCAATATGTCAAGTGGTTACAGAAAAAATCTCCGGAAACCAAAAGGTTAATGGACGGACGGACAGACGGAGGGTATACCGTAATACGTCCGTCTTTTGACGGGCGTATAAAAAGTATCTCTTTTGATCCCTTTAAGCTCAGAAACTGTAAGAGTTATTCCAAATCTGTTGATAAACAGTATTGAAAGCTTAGTAAGATTTTCCTTATTTTGAAGAATTGCAATTTTGGCCCCTTTGACGCTTTATAGCTCAGAAACAATTAACAAAGGGCTATGCAAAGCACAGCATGATATGACAGCCAAACATTAAACAGGGGTATAAATAAACACAAAATGACTGTCAGAAACGACAGCTAACCCAGCACTCCCTGTTTAACACAGAAAACAGTTTTTTTTCTCATTATCTTTGAAATCAAATTATTGATAGTCTTATTTTTACTAAAAAAAAAATCAAGGTAAATATATGGTTGTCAGATAGATTTCCAAAAAAATCTAGTCTTTGAGACTTTTAGGAATTTACCAAACTTAGAATCAAATATTTTGAAATAAAATTGGTGAAAATGTTATGTTCTAATTAGAAATGTCCTTAAACTTGGATTTCAATGCAGAATTTCCAAAAAAAAAAAAA
>MJUU01025974.1:35405-60205 GCA_002080025.1 Modiolus philippinarum | reverse complement strand
CTTCGGACAAATTTTCAATATAGACTCTAAGTAGGAGAAATCTACAAAGTGCTGTAACTTTGTTAAAAATTTATGAATCAATCTGAAAATAGGAGGTGCACAAGTACTTAGAGTGACTAACATTCTGACAAAAAATTGAAAAGTTAATTCAGAAAGGTTCCAGAGATAAGCTTCGGACAAAAAATGTCTACGGACGGACAGACGGACGGACATGGTGATTCCAGTATACCCCCCCAACTTCGTTGCGAGGGGGTATAATAAAAAATATTAAAATTTTAAAAAATTTCCGGAAAAGGGGCAATAACTCCAAAACTGGTAATCAGATTTTCTTCAAAAGATCTTGCCATGTTGATCACTTTTACTCCGTGTCAGATTTTTGATATCTGTAACGGTTTTCGAGTTATTTGCCAAAAACAGCAATTTACCCCTATGTGCTATTTTTAGTAACGGCAGCCATGTTGTTTGGTCCTCAAGACTAATCGAACACAATTTTGAATCTAGATACCCTGGTAATGATTCAGACCAAGTTTGGTCAAAATTGGCCCAGTGGTTTCAGAGGAGAACATTTTTGAAAAAGTTTACGACGGACGGACGGACGGACGACGGACGCCGACGGACACCAAGTGATGGCAATAGCTCACATGGCCTTTTAGGCCAGGTGAGCTAAAAAGGTCTATGAGACTTTCAGCAAATTTACCAAAATTGGAATCAAATATTTTTGAAATCGAATTGGTGAAAATGCAAATTTGTCCTCAACAAACTATTTCAGTATGGTTGTTAGGTAGAATTCCAATAAAATATGTGGTCTTTGAGATTTTCAGGAAATTTACCAAAGTTGGAATCACATATTTTTGAAATCTAATTGACAAAAATGTTTGTCCTAAACTAAACAAACATTTGAAGCAAGGTTGGTAGGTAGAATTGCAAAAAAATAAGTGGTGTTTGAGACTTTCAGGAAAGTTACCAAAATTTGAATCAGGTATTTTTGAAATCCATTTAGTAACTAGAGCTGTCGCCGAATGGCAACCAATTATGCCCCCGCTTATACAGGTGTGGACACAGTACAAGAATGGACATGAAAAAATACAGTTGAATTATCTTCCTTTCAAAATTTCAACAAGCAACCATATTTCCATGTGGTAAGCCATTAAATCATTTCTATCAGTGGTAGCCAACCTTTCTGTAAAGTTTCATCCAATTTGAGACATTTTTAATTTTTTCGCCTTTTTTCAGTTTCCATAGCAACGGCTGCCATTTTGAAAATTCTGAGCCAAAAATCATTTCTAAGGTGCCAGGCATCCTTCCAGTAACATTTCATCTAATTTGAGACCAGTAAGGAAAATCCGTATAACGTTCGACTGAATCAGGGGAACACAATCCGACACAGAACATTTTTGGCAAGCCGTCATAATCCCGACATGGAACGGGCATTTTATAAATAAAATGGTGGGTTAAATCAGGTTTATTGATGCATCAACCTCCCGCTTATATGACGACTAACTATAGCTTCTGTATGCCCAGATTGTGTTAAATGTCAAAGCCATAATATTGTCAGGGCGCACTACACTATTTCAATACGCCAATGTTTGACAGACCTCGAAAATAGTACTATAAAAAATAGTGCCTTTTCATCTGTAGTGACTCCAGCCAATTGATACATGTTATAATCAGCAAGATCATAGAATATTTCTAGGTGAATGACGGAGAGCAAAGAACAGTTGAAAAAAACATGATTAAGTTGCATAACAAGCTAGAACGGATCGAATGAAATACGACCAAATACCGAAAATTCTCTGTTGCGACTATGTACAAAATTAACCGGAACGTTTCAATTCAATTTTATTTTCTTATTTGACCATACAACATATGGTTTAAATGTATTTATTTTATCGTGTTGGTGATCTGTTAACGGAAAACAAGTTCCCGCACCTAGGAAAATTCATTTCTATATTATTGAAATTTTTGAAATCCCGGAATTTAATATACGAGTCAATGGGAGGCCGAATTAGTGGTGTGCCTCGGATCCTGTCAAAACCTAGAATTTTTCTCTAAAAGGTAAAATGTTTTTGTCGTTCGATGAACAAGCCTAGTCTCATACAGGTAAAATATTTTTGTCGCTCGGTGCACAAATCACACTACAGTTGCAAAAAGAGAGAAACATCAAGAAAGAGGCCAAAACTTAAACAAAACCGTCTTCAATAAAATTGGAAATAGGAATTGAATATTTATCAATCAAATCTGGATATCGTCCAATAAATTTCTTCAGAAAAACTATTAATCTGCATTTCTCGAAGCCCTGATTTAAAAGTTTACGAATTAAACATCTGTGACGTTTCAAAAAATCTTGATAGTGACTACATGCTCTAGCGTAACAGATTAATTGAGAAATATATACTCCATACGATGGGGAAGACGGAATATTACTGTCGAGGTGTGGAAAGTTTACAATATCAAAATTGAAATCGTCTCTTTTGTCATAAATTCGTGTGCTGAGGTTGCCACTGTCGTCAAACTCCAAAAGTAAATCTAAAAACGAAACAGAATGGTCAGTGTCTGTAGTCTCCTTTATTTCAAGTTCTGGGGGATATATTAATGGAATATAGTCGGCAAAGTTACTATTATTAAGCGACAAGACATCATCAATATATCTGTATGAGTAATTAAAGGATCTAGCCTCTTTAATTTTATTTTGTTTGACCAAATTTTGCAAAAACTCTGTTTCGTAAGTGAAGAAAAACAGGTCGGATAAAAGAGGAGCACAATTCGTTCCCATTGGAATGCCGACTGTCTGTTGGAATATCTTGCCCCCGAACTAAGGCTACATATTTAAAGCTCTGTCCTTTTTTGTAAGTAAATGCGTTCTTGATAAGATCAATCAAGCGACTTTTCAATTTTGAATGGGGAAGAGTAGTATAGAGTGTAGATCAACGAGTGGATCTTAGAAAGTGACCGGGTTTTCAAGTTGTTCAGAAGATCTTTAGAATTTTTTAGTATCCACATATAATTGATGCTACTACGTGAATAAACAGTGTCACAATATTTCTGCTGGCCTTCTTTCACAGCAGTCAAAATCTTAGTTAGGATAATGGACAGTTCTTTAGTAGAACAATTGGAAGAGCCGGCAATGTACTGTTGTTTGTACGGCCATTTATGAAGTTTGGGTATCCAGTACAAACTAGGCAAATAATTAGATTTGTCATTGGTAGAAATGTTTAATGATTCCATAAACGATTTATGATTTGCCAGGATTTCATCTTTATCTATAGTAATATTTTTGTATGTGGGGTTGCCTGAGCTATTTTCTACGCCAAGTTCTTGTATTAGGCAATCATAATAGTGCTTTTTGCACACAAAAACAACATTGTTTGCGGCTTTGTCTGCTGGGACGACAACATACTTTTCGTTAAAGGATGATAGACAAGATACAGCGTCACCGTCTTTGAAGATAGATTTTGGTGTATTCTGTACGCAGTTTTTCAATTTATGTATTCTGCGTAACACTTAAGACCGGATAGCTTTTACCCACTCTGACAATGTGTTGATGTCATCAACTTCAGATTCACACTTGATCCAGGATCTGGCATATTCCTCAACTGCGTCCATGATTCCAGTTAATACGTTGAGATTCCCTGAACTTTGGGCCCTTTGAAATAATTTTCCTGAGACCATCGTGGTCAATGATATCCAGATTACCTGTAATAACGTGGCCAGAGGGTTGGTATATAAAAGGTGAACTGGAACAATCACACGTCAGAGGATTTTTAGAGTAAAGTTCAATATCTAGGTCCTGCAATGCTTTTCTGTAATTAAAGATATGCTTTGCAACGGTGTTGGAGTAGCTGTAGGAAATAATGGGGACTGATTGATTATTGAAGTAGACAGGAATTTTCGATATTACTTGTTTGTGATTAAGTATATTGCTTAGATTAATAGCGTCATTACCTTTGTTCTTAAATGGTATATGTAAAAATTTCCTGTTGCTGTTATGTAATTCTTCAGTCCTGACAGGTTTAAACAGTCTAAATTGTGCTATATCACAGATAATACTGCAGAGTCTATATTGTGGAGTCAGTGGATTAATTCCACTCTGGTCAAGACTATAGTCTCACAGTTTTTTTCAAGAACGACACAGGTAAGGAAAATAAAATTGTTCTGATATAATGGAGTCCAAGTGGATGTTGAAGGTTGGACAATAGATCTTGAAACATTTTCGACTGTGACCTACATTAAGCTGCCCTTTTTACGAAAGCTTATTGTGCATCTACAGACTGTATGCAACAATTCTACAACAAATGAAATCCCTAAATCCAACTAGAGCATGTCGAAACTGGCGTTATCGGAAGGGCTCCGCAATTTCAATCTTTGTGTCACATGCCACATGTGTCAAAATCCACAACTTTGGGCCTTTGTCAAAATCAACATCTTGGGTCATCTTGTTTGCACCAAGATAAAAATAAAAAATCCGAAAGCTTATGGCGCATCTAGAGACTATATGCAACAATTCTACAACCAAATTAAATCCATAAATCCATAAATGTAGGAGGAGTTTGTGTCACACGCTACATGTTGGGGCCTCTTGTTTGCACCAAGAGCAATATCAAAAATCCGAAAGCTTATTTTGCATCTACAGACTGTATGCAACAAATCTATCCCTAAATCCAACTAGAGCATGTCCAAACTGGCGTTATCAATCCTGGAACACTGGGCAAAAGTAATAAAGGGCTACGCGGAGCGCAGCATGTCGAACACTGAAATTTGAACAAGTGTAATTAAAAATGAACGTGGACACAGTAAAGGGCTTGATACAGTTATTAAATTGACACAATAAAGAGCTTGATCCAGTTATTAGCTGCACACATTTTTTTAAATAAGGAAAATAAAAAACATAGGTAATCAAGGATAACAAAGTTCGCCTCGTTATGGCACATTGTCGCAGCAACCAAATTTTGCCTGGATGCTGACATACTATCAAAATTGCATGCATATGCAGGGTTACCTGAACCAACAATGTACAGTTACTTAGCAATGAACTCGGATGTATACATTAATGTAAGTCATACATGCGTAAAATGTAGGTTTAAGTGACCTAATTTTGTCTGAATGCTGAGCTACCATCAAAGATGCATGCACATGCATATGCAAGATGATCCTACCATGTACAGTACCTGAGATTTGATCCCTGACAAGAACTTGACCAAATTTTGCCTGGATGCTGACCTACCATCAGATATGCATGCATGTGCAGGGTTAGATGATCCTACCATGTACAGTGACTGAGATATCAACTCGGATGTAAACTCAAATGTAAGTCAGTCAAGCGGAAAATGTAGGTCAAAGTGACCTGTTTTTGCCTGGATGCTGACCTACCATCAGAGATGCATGCATGGGCAAGGTTAGATGATCCTACCATGTACTGTGACTGAGATCTGAACTCGGACATAAACTTGAATGTAAGTCGCTCAAGCGGAAAATGTAGGTCAAAGTGACCTAATTTGGCCTGGATGCATGGGCAAGGTTAGATGATTGTACCATGTACAGTGACCGAGATCTGAACTTGGACATAAACTTGAATGTAAGTCAGTCAAGCGGAAAATGAAGGTCAAAGTGACCTAATTTTACCTGGATGCTGACCTACCATTACAGATGCATGCATGGGGTTAGATGATCCTACCATGTGCAGTGACTGATATCTGAACTCGGACATAAACTTGAATGTAAGTCAGTCAAGCGGAAAATGTAGGTCAAAGTGACCTAATTTTGCATGGATGCTGACCTACCAGAGACGCATGCATATGCAAGGTTAGATGATTGTACCATGTACAGCGACCGAGATCTGAATTCGGACATAAACTTGGATGTGAGTCACTCAAGCGGAAAATGTAGGTCAAAGTGACCTAATTTTGCCTAGATACTGACCTACCATCAGAGATGCATGCATGTGCAAGGTTAGATGATCCTACCATGTACAGTGACTGAGATATCAACTCGAAGTAAACTTCAATATAAGTCAGTCAAGCAGAAAATGTAGGTCAAAGTGACCTAATTATGCCTGGATGCTGACCTACAATCAAAGATGCATGCATGTGCAAGGTTAGATGATTGTACCATGTACAGTGACTGAGATATGAACTCGGACATAAACTTGAAAGTAAGTCAGTCAAGCGGAAAATGTAGGTCAAAGTGACCTCATTTTGCCTGGATGCTCACCTACCATCAGTGATGCATGCACATGCACAGTTAGATGATCATACTATGTATAATTACTCAGATATGAACTTGGATGAAAATTTAAATGCAAGCCACTCAAGCGGAAAATATAGGTCAGAGAGACCTATTTTTTTTTTTGGAAGGCTGTGAGATAGCCCAAGATGCACCTGCATGCAAACTTTGGTGACCCTACCCTGTATAATTACCAATATATATACCCAAATGCAGATGCGGACGCGGACGAAGACGTGGACGTGGACGCGGACGCCGGGGGTACTCCAATAGTTCCCCTCAACTTCGTTGAGGCGAACTAATTAGACTTTATGAATCCTTATATAGATAGGTAATGGTAAGAGGTATGTCAAATTGGTCAACAGTCAACATCCTACTTTCACTATATGATAAGAGGAATCTGAATAAACGAACCCATTTAAATCCAACAACAACNAAAAAAAAAAAAAAAAAAAAAAAAAACAAAAAAAACAAAAAACAAAACAAAAAAATTACATATTTTGAAAATTGCAATTTCAGCCATTTTGAACCCTTGTAGGTTGAAAACGGTAAGAACTACGCCAAATATGTTGACATACAACTGAAAGCTTACATCAAGAGGAATCCAAAGATAAAAATAAATTGAAATCCGATGAAAAATACAGATTTCACATATAAAGAAAATTAGTAATTTTGGCCTCTTTGACCCCTTGTAGCTTGGAAACGGTTAGAGCTACGCCAAATCCGTTGGCATACTACTGAAAGCTTACACCAAGAGGAATCCAAAGAAAAAAATCCTATTGAAATCCGATGAAAAAAAAAAGATTTCACATATTTAGAAAATTTGCAATTTTGACCCCTTGTAGCTTGGAAACGGTAAGAGCTACACCAGATCTGTTGGCATAATACTGAAAGCTTACAACAAGAAGAATCCAAAGAAAAACATAGTTAATCAACTATAACAGAGTTCGCCTCGTTATGGCACATTGTCAGAGTAACCCAATTTTGCCTGGATGCTAATCTACCATCCGAGATGTATGCATATGTAAGGTTACAAGATCCTACCATGTATAGTGACTGAGATCTGAACTCATCCAAAAACTTGAATGTAAATAAATCAAGCGTAAAATATAGGTCAAAGTGACCTAATTTTGCCTGGATGCTGACCTACCATCAGAGTGGCATGCATATGCAAGGTTACAAGATCCTACCATATATAGTGACTGAGATCTGAACTCATCCAAAAACTTGAATGTTAATCAATCAAGCATTAAATATATGTCAAAGTGACCTAATTTTGCCTGGATGCTGACCTAACATCAGAGATGCATGCATATGCAAGGTTACATGATCCTACCATGTATAGTGACTGAGATCTGAACTCACACGTAAACTTGAATGTAAGTCGTTCAAGCGGAAAATATAGGTCAAAGTGACCTAATTTTGCCTGGATGCTGACCTACCATCAGAGATGCATGCATATGCAAGGTTACATGATCCTACCATGTATAGTGACTGAGATCTGAACTCGGACGTAAACTTAAATGTAAGTCGTTCAAGCAAAGAGACCCAATTAAAAATGTTATTTTTTAGTCGTACGGACGGAGATTTTTTTTAACAGAGACCATTTTTAACTGAAATGCAAAGTGAAATTTTATAAGTCAACTCACTTTTGGCACTTAAAGCTGTACATGATGTTAAAAGTTACTACCCGTTCATAGTCTTCAACTGCAAAAAAAAAATACACCCTTTCCAGCCACATGCACTCTTGTATACATGTATGTCTTTATACATGTAGGAAGTGACCTGCCTCCGTGACCTCTTGTTCTGATATAACTAGAGCTGTCGCCGAATGGCAGCTAGTTATACCCCCTGCTTATTGAACCCTGAATCAATATGGCAAATGCAAATTTAAGTGTGTGGATGCAATACAAATGTGCACACAATATAAGTGGTGGCACAATGATATACCCCCCCTTTTTTCCAGAATATATTTAAAGACAAATTATCTCCTGTTCAAAGTTCAGGAAACAGCCATATTGCACATCTTCGGGTGGTATACTACAACTGTGTAATATTTCATCAAAATCCAAGCATAAGTTTATTATAAGAGGACATGCCCTAAAGGTTCCTTCCCATTTTTCCAGAAAATATTCAAAGATGAATTATCTCCTCTTCTAAATTCCAGGAAGCAACCATATTAATTCATGCACATCTTCAGGTTATGTACTACAACTGTGTAACATTTCATCAAAGATTACATATGCTGACAAGGTTCATCCCTCCCCTTTTTGCTAGAAAATATTCAGACAAATTATCTCCCCTTCAAAATTTCAGGCAGCAAAAATATTACTTCATGCACATCTTCAGGAAGTGTATTGTAAGAAAAGTTTAGGCTGACTGGGAGGAGTTACTTGTCACTCAGGATTTGATCATTCCAAAACAGCAATAGGTACAATAGACCAAATGCAGGGTTATCTTTTTAATAGATCAATAATTGTTTGATTGGTGAATGTTCCCATTTATATCTTGGGGCATACAAATTACAAACTATTTGTTTTTGAAAAGTGTTCTCTATACAAATGACTACATGATCATTAATGATAATTTGATTTTAATCTTTTAACACCTAATGTTGGCCATACACTGAAAAAGTAGATTTATCCCAGTTCAAAGTTTAAGGCAAACTCCGCCCAGTCAATCTTAAGTTTTATTACAATACTACAACTGTATTACATTTCATCAAAGTCCAAGTGCCTGTTTAAAAGGATATGTGCAGACAAGGTTATTCCCCATTTTTTTCAGAAAATATTCAAAGACAAATTATCTCCCTTCAAAAGTTCAGGAAGTAACCATATTACTTCATGCACATCTTCACGTGGTGTACTACAACAGTGAAACATTTCATCAAAATTCAAGTACCCGAAGGACATGTGCTGCAATGTTCCCCCCCCCTTATTCCAGAAAATATTTAAAGATGAATTATCTCCCCTTCAAAATTTCAGGAAGCAGCCAAATTATGCCATGCACATCTTCAGGTGGTATAATACAACTGTGTAATATTTCATCAAGATCGAAGTATCCGTTTATAAAGAGGACATGTGCTGACTAGGTTCCTTCCTGTTTTTCCCGAAAATATTCAAAGACATATTATCTACCCTTCTAAACTCCGGGAAGCATCCATATTCCTTCATGCGCATCTTCAGGTTATGTACTACAACTGTGTAACATTTCATCAAAATCCAAGCACCCGTCACGATCGTTTAAGAGTATATGCGCTGACAAGATTTGTCCCTCCTCATTTTTTTCCAGAAAATTATCGAAGAAAAATTATTTCCCCTTCAAAATTTCAGGCAGCAACCATATTCCTTCATGCACATCTTCAGTTAGTGTACTACAACTGTGTAACATTTCATCAAAATCAAAGTACCTGTGTAAGAGGACATGCCCTGACGAGGTTCATCCCCCCTTATTTTCAGAAAATATTCAAATTCAAATCATCTCCCCTTCAATATTTGGGGCAGCAACTGTATTACTTTATAGACATCTTTAGGTGGTGTACTAAAACTGTGTAACATTTCACCAAAATCCAAGTATTTGTTAAGAAGAACATGCACTGATAGACAGGGTGATTCCTATTTACCCCAAACTTTGTTTGCAGGGGTATAACAATGGTCATTCAGAATAATTACTTCAAAAAAATTACTGTAGAGCTCTGGTTGTAAATGCATGTTGTAATCCAAGACCAACCCAGTGGAAAATATAATAATGGAAATATGCTAACCCAGTGGAAAATATAGCAATGGAAATATGCTAACCCAGTGGAAAATATAGTAATGGAAATATGCTATGGCAACTGTATGGTGGATGGAATGAATGCTAAACAGAATTAGACACATTCACATCCTCCTTTTAATAAAGACTGTAAACATTACTATGCCTTGAAAATCATTTTGTGACTGTCTTTTCACCAGAACAAAATTTTCCATATCCGAACTCATTTTATGTCAAAACTTTCCAAAAGTACCCTAAAATTAATGTGCTGATCTAATACTTGCCATTTGTCGAATTTTTAATCTTAAAACATTCCTGATGCACTTCAAATTGCTATTGACAATTTCAGACCTGATAGTGAAGAAGAGCCACCTGTATCTATCAGATCGAAAATAAATGCCTTTGAAGGAGTAATACCTACACAGCCATCTCCTGGACCAGTCAGACCTACCAAGAAAAGACCAGAAAGTAATGCATTCAAAGCTTTAGAGACTCAAGGAATTGTCTATGGAATGGTAAAGTATTATTAAAACAAAACATTTGGTAGGAGCCACAAGTAATTATCAATACATGTATATTAAACAGGTTCAAAGTATGAATAAACTGTATATAACACAGAAAGTAATCTCACTTAAGTTGAATGCATTGCTTGAATATGCACACTGATCTCCAGTAGCAGCCTTTATAAGAAAATATAAGTTTAAGCTGTGAGTCTAAACTTGCTTGCAAATAACTTGGTGTGATCATTCATACAAATTACATGAATGAGGCGTCGGGGCTACCATCCATATGCACTCCTTAATATCCAACTGCATGTCAAATATCAAGCGCCTTAAAGGTGTGTATTGTAGTAACAGCTTGCAAAAAACTTTTAATTGATCATGCATGACTGAGGGGTCAGGGCCACCATCTAGGCATGGAAAAAACGCAAATCCATGTCTAATATAAAGTATCTAGGAATACTGGTACAGGCTGCTTGGGAAAAAAATAATGACTGAAGGGTCAGGGCTAGCATCTGGGTGTTGAATTGGAATGTATTACTCAAAACGAAACTCTAAATCAAGTATCAAGTGGCATAAGACTATAAGAACAGGCTGCACTAATTGCCTGCAAAAACTACACACAATTATTAATGACTGAAAAGTCAGGACCACCATCTCCATTGGAAGATCCAGAGGTTGGTTCCGGGGGTTGGAACCCCCTTTTTTCTGGAAAATCATGTATTTTTATCCCTGCACTTTCGAAGAAAGTTCGGGGATATGTAATACCCTCCGTCCGTCCGTCCGTCCGTCACACTTTTCTTGTGACTCAAACTCCTCCTACATTTTTGGATTTAGGGTTTCAATTTTGTTGTAGAATTGTTGCATATGGTCTGCAGATGCGCAATAAGCTTTCGGATTTTCGATATTGGTCTTGGTGAAAACAAGAGGCCCCATGATGTAAATTTTTACATATGTGGCATGTGACACAAACTCCTCCTACATTTATGGATTTAGGGATTTAATTTTGTTATAGAATTGTTGCATATAGTCTGTAGATGCGCAATAAGCTTTCGGATTTTTGATATTGGTCTTGGTGCAAACAAGAGGCCCCATGATGTCAATTTTAACAAAGACCCAAAGATGTGGATTAGACACATGTGGCATGTGACACAAACTCCTCCTACATTTTTGGATTTGTGGATCAAATGTTTATGCAGAATTGTTGCATATAGTCTATAGATATGCAATAAGCTTTTGGAACTTTGGTTCCGGTTCCAACTTTGGTAAACTTCCTGAAAATGTCAAAGACAAATATTTTTTTTTTTAATTTTGGCATATTATCTTATATTCTGACAAGTGTTTGGTAAAAAACAAAATTCTGAAAACTTAGGATTCTGAAAGGCGGTTCCAATTTTGGTAAATTTCCTGAAAGTCTCAAAGACCACTTATTTTATTGGAAATCTACCTAGCAACTGTACTTAAAATGTTTGTGTAGTTTAGGATGAACATTTTCATAAATTGGATTTCAAAAATATTTTATTCCTATTTTGGTAAATTTCCTGAAAGTCTCAAAGACCACTTATTTTTTGGAATTCTGCCTAGCAACCATACTTAAAATGTTTATGTAGTTTAGGACGAACATTTTCATAAATTGGATTTCAAAAATATTTGATTCCTATTTTGGTAAATTTCCTGAAAGTCTCAAAGACCACTTATTTTTTGGAATTCTACTTAGCAACCATATATCCTAGAATTCATTTAGTAACAATAATGACTGTCAATAGATAGATTTAAAAAATAATGGAAAAAATTATGCCCAGGGTGTATAACAACTGTTTTCTGTGTCAAACAGGGAGTGCGGGGATAGCTGTCGTTTCCGACAACATCTAGTTTAATGAATATCATGATGTTTTTAAGAAATACCCCCAAAAAGTTTTCGTGCTTCGCTCCGCTCGGCCTAATTTTCTTTCATTTCCAATTGGAACCCACCTTTTCTAATTGCCTGCATCCACGCCTGATCTCTGCAAGGAATCCATATAATACTCCTCACGACACAACCACATGTCAAATATCAAGTGGATAGGAAAACTTGTACAGTCTATACTAACTGTTACTTAATTAACACATGTTATTTGTAAAGGTCCTGTGGTACCCCTAAATTTGTGACTAACAGGATGAAACAGACAGATGGACAAACAACTGACTGAATTTCCCCCTTACAAGAGACATAATATGAATGTCTTATCAGTTATACTCAATCATACCTGCCAAGTTTAAAATGCTAATGAGGGTTTGACAGTGTGACAACTCCAAGCATACCAAAAGGGGCTTCAAAATTCACACTTTCCTTCTGTTTTTAGCTTTTCTATGACATTATGAATTTTCTTATAATAAACAAATGACAAATTTCCTTAGTAAAGATGAGATACTTGCTCTTTGAAATTTTCAAATTTGATGCTCTTATCAGAGAAAACACCAGGAATAGTGGTAGTTACAACTATACCCAATTTAAAAGTCCTAAATAAAGGGCTATGCCTAGCGCAGCATAGTAGCTCGGAAACAGTAATATCTACGGCAAATCCCTTGACAGATTACAGCAAGAGGAAAGCAAACAAAAAAAATCACCTGGGCCATGGCTGACTTGGACAGTCCATATAACCTCAATTATAAAAAGTATTATTTTCAAGCATGTTAATAGACCATGATGTTATCTGCTTCCAAGCTGAACTATATATCCTGATGGCAACCATTTTGGATGGGCTGAAGACTAAATGGTCACTGTTTTGAAGGGAACCAACTAAGGATTTGAAAAAAAAAATGCTTGGTTCCAATTGGTTTAGTAGTTTCAGCTAGAGGAGATCTTTGAATGTGTTTTCCCAAAAAATCATAAAATTCCACAAATACGAGGTGCACATGTTCAAGTACGTACACACAACGTGGATAGTTTCAAATATCTTGATAAAGAACTGTGAGATGAGTTGATTACACATAATGGGTACCCTTATCTATGAATTTTCTCCAAAAATGACTGAAAAAGAATTAAAGGAAATGGGGAAAATGTCAAGGAGACAACATCCCATATCCAGATTAAAACGACCCAAAACAAAGCATCTAGGGGTCACCGTACGGTCTTCAACACAGTGAGGAATCTCACACCATATAGCAAGCCCTAAATGGCCCTAAAAAGGTAAAAAAGTGAAAAAATCAATGGAAACTATGTTCAACTACCCCTCAAATCCAGAAAAAAAATCATAAAATGCAATCAAAATAGAAGATGCACATGTTCAATGTTTATATAAAACACTCTGCTAAGTTTCAGACTAATTTCTTAAAAGCAGTTAACCTATGAGAGAAGTTGATTACACAAAATGGGTACCCTGCCTATAGAATATTGTCAGAAAATGACTAAGTTCAACTGTTTGTTAAATCAGGGAAAAATCATAAAATTATACAAAATTAGTAAAGGTTCCACGGTACCTAATGTCTCGCCCGGTCACTACATTGTCATTATAGTTTGGCCTATATTAGATGAGGTTGTTAGCTAAAATTTCAAGAAGTAACTGGTCTTATAGACTTTCATACCATAATTGGTATCAGATAATTTTGTACAACGATTGTTTTCAATGAAATGTTTGCAAAAAATGTTTGGTTGCTAAGTATCATTCCAAAAATAACTGGTCTTTTAAAGTTTCAGGAAATTTTCCACAACTGGAAACCATGATTTTGGAAATTTCACTACATGTTGTATAGGAAAAATTATTCATACTGTAAAGAACTGAAAAAGATATAATTGCTAGGTAAAATTCCAAAAAAATAAAAGGTCTTTGAGAGTTTCAGGAAATTTACTAAAATAAGAATCAAAGATTTTTGCAATTTGACTTCTGAAAATTATCATTTTAACTGAAAGGAACTCAAAAAATGTTATGGTTGCTAGGTAAAATTCCAAAAAATAACATGTCTTTGAGAGTTTTGGGAAATTTACCAAAATAAGAATCAAAGATGTTTGCAATTTGACTTCTGAAAATTATCATTTTAACTGAAAGTAACTGAAAGGGTTTGGTTGCTAGGTAGAATTTCCAAAAATAACAGGTCTCTGAGAGTTCAAAGAATGTAAACCAAAATTGGAATCCAAAACTTTTGCTATTTCATTATTAATCAAAGACTGAAAGTCTTGAGAGTTGCCAGTATAGAGAAAAGAAAATTATGCAAAATCCATTAAATTTAAGGTTAGTGACAAGAATAAACAAGATAAATAAAATGTTATTCATGCCACAGTATAAACTTGTCATAAAATAATACAGTGTAGATTATCAAGATATCTTAACAATGCATGGTGTATCAAAGTGAATGGAATACCATTCATTACGGATTTATTTTGTAAATTTTAAACATAAATTGTTGCAAATGATTGAAACAGTATGTAATAAAATCAAGGAATGTTGTTACATTAAAATGACCTCGAAAACTAGCGATACACACAGGTAATTGCACTCCATCTCCATATAGAAAGCCAAAATCTCATTAGTTAATAATTTCCACTGACAATTTAACATCAGACAATGGTTTCACCTAGACAATGTAACAGGGATCAAATCTAAAGAATCATCCATTTTGAATTAATTAATCACAGTAAATATTAAGAATATCTTCTTTGTTTACATGCTATCACAATGTGTTGTATATATATCGAGGATGTTTTGCCTCCAGTGATGCAGATGTTTGATAAGAAGTCAGAGGTCAATCTATAATTAAGTATTTGGAATGTTATCTATATCAACAACAATCTGGAATCCTCAGTATATTCAAGCCCATTAAACAATTAAAAATGTGTTAAGCCGTCCACAAACTGCAACTTAAAGAAATAAATGCTATAGTAATTGCATGGATAATTTCTGTATCAATACAGGGAATAAAGGGCACACATTTGTTATACGTGTATATTTATTCGAACTTTTTTGACGGATGTTGATATTTCTTGCATGTAAAGAGTATACAGGATATCAAGAAAGCTTTATTTTCTACAATATCCAATCAGAGTTGAAGTTGAAAGGGGTTTTCTTGAAGTATATTATTAATTATCATTTAGGAAAAGTACAAAATTGTAAGAGTTGACAATCTTTCAGATTGGCAACTCAAAAATGTGTGTTCGATTAAAATTTATTTAAAAAGCATTATTGCTAAGGAGAATTTCTAAAAATAGCTTGTCTTGGAGAGTTTCAGGAAATTTTACCAAAATTGGAACCATTTTATTTCATTCTTTAGTGTTCAAAATTATGCTTGATACTAAAACATTGTTAAAATTTGTAATTGAATGCAAACATTTAAAAAATTATTGGTCTTTGACGTTTTCAGGAAATTTACCAAAGTTGGAACACATCTGCTCATTTTGTGCCAAAATATCAATTTTAATCTAATTCCATTAAGATTCAAAGACTATTCTACTTCTTAACAACTAACATTGAAATTTTTTAGAAAAAAACTAAGTCCAAATTTGGAAAAAATACAGAAAAACCAGAAAAAAATTCCATTTTTTTCAGTTTGAGGTAATTTTCTGACATTCATCTAACTGTTGACCACTTTTTGTGAAATTCAAATAAGATTTAATAATTTCATTTGACTTCTAAAAAACTTTAACCACAGGGTTAAAATAAATTTCTTGCGGAAAAAAAACTAAGTCGAAATACGGAAAAAATACGGAAAAAACTAATTTTATTTTCGAAATTTTTCATCTAGAGGTAATTTTATGACCATTTCTTGCTTCTGTCCAAATCTCAAATGATTCCATTAAGATTTTATGAAGATATTGATGTTTAGAAAACTTTAACCACAGGGTTAAAATAAATGTTGACGACGACGCCGACGATGACAGAATTTTGGATCGCTATGCCTCGCTTTCGCGACTTTCGTCGTGGGCGAGACAAAAATACAAGATGAACATGTTCAATGTATATAGAAACATTGTGCAAAGTTTCAGACATCTCTAGGCCAACCTTTTTTTATAATCTGTTTTACGCGACTTTTGATCTTAACAAGTGGGTTGGGGGACAAAATAAAAATAAAAGATTAAAAATAATGGAGCTGGTAAAATAAGTGTTTCTTTTTGAGTACATGACTTGTGTGTAAAAAAAAAAGAAAATGAGTTAATGAAATCTACTGAATTGAATTCTATTTTTGTCAAGCCAAGAGTACCTTTTCATTCTATTTTCCTTAGAAGAATGACATTTTTCAATAATTTACATCCATTTGGCATGTTTGAAAAGCATTTTTTTATTTTTGAGATGCAAAGAGATTAGGGTAGGGATATAAGATAATAAACAGCTGCGCCAAGAGCGCATGATACGCCAGTCCCCACCTTAAAGCAAACTCATTAAACAAGGGATCTGTGAGCCAATGCTCACTAGCAATACCCCCGCTCTCAACTTCAAGCATCTAATGACCTAACTAAGTTGGTAAACAAAATGTAGTTCCTCACAAGTCTTAAAATGCATTCCACAANTGTGAGTTAGCCCAAGATGCACCTGCATGCAAAGTTTGATGAACCTACACTGCATAGTTACTAAGATATATACCCAAATGCGGACGCGGACGCGGACGCCGGGGGTACTCCAATAGTCCTCCTCAACTTGGTTGAGGTGAACTTAAAATCAATGTTTATACCAAAGAAGGCCATACGTAATGACTTGACGACAATATCGTTATTATAACCCTTATGAATTAGACGATTTAAAGGTTTTATAAGTTTGTTAGGCGAGTTTAAGTATTTTTTACTCTTATGTAAAACATTATCGTCAAATAAGGGATGTGAAATGCCAGCCTTGATTAGATGTTTACAGGTTGCATTGTATTTATGAACTAAGTCTTTATATCGATGATAAAATTTAGTAAAGGTTTTAACTAGTTTATGATAACGAAAACCTTGATGTAATAGTTTTTCAGTTATGAAAAGATTCCGTTCATTAAAATCGCAAACTTGATTACATACTCGAGCAAATCGAACAAGTTGAGATATGTAAACACCATATGATGGTGCTAATGGAACATCGCCATCCAGAAATGGATAATTAACTATGGGAAAAGAAAAATCGTCCCTTTTATCATTATCAATATGGTTGATGTGGGACATGTCAGTAAACAGGAATGGATTTTAACTATTCTTCCTAACCAGACGCCGACGCAGACTGTGAAGCTAGGGGTATCACATAAGACCCCCTCACTTCGTGAGGTGAGCTAAAAAGCAAAAATGGACAACCATTTGCTAAATACTGTTATTTATTGTAAGAATCATAATGAACAATATTAGACTGTCAATAGTAAAAAATCCGCTAAATAGCAGAAGATCATCCCTGGTAATATATGACATTTATAAAAAAAAAAATCAAATGGCATAATCATTAAACATCATATTTTCGGTGGGGAACATTTTCAATAGTATATGATCTTGAATTCTCGGGATCCACAAACCCTATACTGGACCATATTTCAACAGCATATTGTGATCTTATGAAAATTTTGTATTTGTAGAGATAGACAAAGCTTACTGAATGTATTTTAATGTAAAGGTGAACAAGTATCCACTCAATATTTTAATTTCCTCTAGATTTGTATGCTATTATGAGATATATTTGTGAGTTATCTTGGAATCTATAAAACATTAGTCTAGCATGTTTACACTAGTATTCCGCCTTGTGTAATTGTTTTCTGTTAGATTCAATTAAGATTCAAAATTTTGAATAATTTACATAGTATAGTGAATAGATATATCATGATAAGGAGGAGTATTTGCCAAAAATACAAGTCGCGGGGCAGTAAAATTTCCCCAGCCTGAACAGCGAGGAAAATTCAGACCCAAGACTTGTATTTTTGGCAAAAACACTGACGTTCATGATATATCTGTTTAATTAAACTGAATGTCTCTATCATTAAAGCGCACAGATGACTCTGGGACAAATACCACGGTGGAGGGGTATTTGCCAAAAAATACCACCAAAAAATACCATGGCTATTAACCAATCAGAAAGCAGCTTACTTACATAAGGTGTAATTATTTATATGATACAATTTAATGAATAATTTTTAGGTTTTTCAAAACTTAAGAGCAGGGTCAAACAATCTAGTGTTGTTATACCTATCATATGCTCCCCTCTTAACCAGAAGTAGTTCCTATTACGTTGATTACAAAAAAAAATCATGTATGGACCTATCTATGATAGAATGATGCAGTTGGTTTGGTATACTGTTTATTTGAGTATGAACAAGAGCTGGCGCCTAATGGCAGCCTGATATACCCCCGCTCATTGAACCCTGAATCAATGTGGCAAAATCAAATTTAATTGTATAGGGACACAATACAGGTGTAAACACAGTACAAGTGTGGACACAATACAAGTATAAACACAATGATATAATCCTAGTTACCAACATGTTCACAACAATTGAGTCTGCCTTACATTTTCTAAAGAAATTGTGACGAAAAATTCCATATATTGTACAACAATGAAAAACAATGACGTCTTGGAAAATAAAAAAAAATACATCACATAACCTTGAAATCCGAATACACAATAGATTTTACCATAAGGAAGCTCTGTGCAAAACAACAATTGAATCCCACTTACAGTTTTAGAAAAAAAATTGTAACGAAAAATGCCATATCTTGTACAACAATGAAGAACTATGACATATCGGCAAACAGGAACTGCTTATGATGTAACCTTGAAATGGGAATACACTATAGATTGGACCATAAGGGAGCTCTGTGCAAAACAACAATTGAATCCCACTTACAGTTTCAGAAAAAAATTGTGACGAAAAATTCCATATATTGTACAACAATGAAAAACAATGACGTCACGGCAAACAGGAGGTGCTTATGACTTAACCTTGAAATCCAAATACACCATAGATTGGACCATAAGGAAGCTCTGTGCAAAACAACATTTGAATCCCACTTACAGTTTCAGAAAAAAAATGTGACGAAAAATTCCATATTTTGTACAACAATGAAAAACAATGACGTCTCGGCAAACAGGAAGTGCTTACGGCGTAACCTTGAAATCCATTTACCTGATAGATTGGACCATAAGGAAGCTCTGTGTATAACAACAATTGAATCCCTCTTACAGTTTCAGAAAAAATTGTGACGAAAAATTCCATATGCTGTACAACAATAAAAAACAATGAAGTCACGGCAAACAGGAAGTACTTATGCGGTAACCTTGAAATCTGTATATAAACATCGGACCATCATGAGAAAGCTTATGCTAAAATACGATTTCATTCTGTAAAGTAGTGGCTAAAAAAAGTGTGGTTACGGACGGACAAACGGATGAACGAACGGAGGTAAACCAGTATACCCCCTCTACTATGTAGCGGGGGTATAATTATACAGTGCTTTTGCTTCCACATGTGACATTCATAGTGGCACTCCTAAGTAGAACATCATCATGTTGTATTTTAGAAGTCCGGTATTTCCCTTCACATGTTTGATCAAATTTGTTATTAGCCACATTTTCATAATTTTAATAGTATACAGAAAGAAAGTACTTTCTCATAGACCTTAAATCTTTCGCAAGATATCAACATGCCTTTTAACATGTCTTTGAACAATAATTCAGTTGGTTTTCAGACTAAAGCACTTGTAGAAAACAACTTCACTCGGATTGACAACTTTTGATGTTCACCTTATATGAAGGCAATCAATATTTGTATATTGTTCAACTTCCTTTTCAGACATAGGAGAGATCAACTTTCATTTTTTAAAAATTTGATCATGAATATGCACTCAGGCCATTATCTGCCTTGTACTGAAATGAAATAATCTAGTCTAAAGCAAGACTTATAGGACTAATAAAAATCACTGTCAAAGCTTCCTATAGACACAGAATAAAATATGAACACTTCTATTTTTTCAACTTACCAGAACATTTCTTTGTTTCATTAACAAACTTTTCATATTCAGTAAAATTTTTCTCAAATTCTATGTCTGTTGTATTTATAAACAAATACATGTAACATGAAGGGACCTTGGAAACTGTATATACATTATGGAACTGATTTGGTGGCAACTGAAAAAAATAGCATATACACAACTTAAGTTAGAGACCATACAAAGCTATAAGCAGGTAAAATTTAAATATAATATTTGGGATGAAACTGATTGAAGTTTTATTTATTATAATGCCTAACAGATTAAAGATTAAATATAGAATCCACAATAGCATCAAGTGAGAAACAAATTTTTCACGAGATATGGTTGTATATTGATTTCAAGCAGATTATGGACAAAAACATAACCCTCTTTTCTGATGATCCGAAAATAAACGTGTTCTTAGAGCGTCACGTCATCAGGCATTGACAAATTTTTTCATGACGTCACAATGGTAAAGTCTGAATAAAAAACAAACATATTTGACGTCATAATTTAATTTCATCCAATCAGTTACCGAGAACAGCATTCTCTCTAGACAGGAGAATATATGAATCTGAACACCAGTGAAAAGTCAAGATCGAGAAATCACATATACCTAAGGATAATATTTCAATATTTCTCTGACTTGGCAAGCCTTGTCAGAGAACCGTTGAAATCTTACTGAGCGTGTCTTAGATTTCTAAATCTTGCATTTTCAATGGTGTTTGATGTATTTTCTCGTATTTGTAACCACAAAATCGGATTTGTTTACCACCAGACGGCACTTACCATCTGACGTTCCTAAGCGGCGTCAATGACGTCAGAATAAGTTGCTTGGTAATTTTCTGTCTTGTACCGGGGGTACAAGATATTGGTACAAGAATATCTTGTACCCCTGAAAACCGGAACTGGCTTATCTTTTTACTGAGAAACGTATTTCTCTCACTGTTCAGGAAACGTGAAAACAGGCATAAATAAGAGAAATATAATGAAACCGCTATCTAAACAATAGATATGTAGTATCCTTACCAGAGTTCTACTGTGAAGAGGGTTAATCAATTAAAAGTGTGAGATTGAGCGAAAACTTTTATGTTTAAACTATGAGACTGTAGAACTATGATAACCAACTATTGGTAAATTATAAATTTTGATATCAAAACATGTTTTGAAGATTAAATGCTGTCAAAGGCATCTTTAATTAACACTTTGAAACATGGGAATGAAATCGACATTGACATGGAAATCCACAAAAAACAAAGCATTCATGGGGAATTTAAAATTTATAAACTTTACTCAACAACAAAAGAAATGCACCATTAACATATTAAATTCATATGTACCTTACAATTCAAAAGCAAATATCTCTTAAACTACTTGTCAGAACATCTTTAAATTTTTACACATTGTTCCTCTTATCATCACGACACAAAAATTCTAAAAAAAAATGAAACATTTTTGAATTCTCGATTTCATTTTCTCAAAAAACCACTTTTCACAAAACAAGATTGCTACGCGTAGCTATGTCCCCCGCCGCCGCAGTAAAGTCGATAAAGTCCCATAACTCATGCAAAATTTTGCGAATCAAAATGGCGGCAGGAAATGATCAACTGCATTAGGTTGCAAACAGCCAAGCAAAATTTCAGCAAAATCCCTTAATTGGATTTTGAGGAGATGTGTCCACAAAGTCTTCCTATGTTGTAGTATGCATAAAGTCGATAAAGTCCCATAACTCACGTAAAATTTGTCCAATCAAAATCGCAGCATAATATGATCAAGTACATATGGTGGCAAATGTTCACACACTAGGTCCCACCGTCGCGGTGCGGCAGGGGACAAAAAAAATTTGAGCAGGGTTTCCCCTTAAAATGAATGTTACACATACTGCTAAAATCAAAACATAATTTAAAACGGAGAACATAATTTAATAAATATTCNAAATCAAGACATATAATTTTATCAAAATTTTAATTTTTTGGTTTGGTTTCCATGGCAACCATAGAAGTACTGAATCTTCAAATGCTTTAGAATTTGGTATTATATGACCCACAAAGTTCCTTTTAGATTTCATGAAGCTAGTGATAATAGTTTTTGAGATATAGTGAAAAACATACGAAAATGCTCAAAGTCCAACAACTCCTACAAAATTTCATGTATGAAAATGGCGCTGCGAAATGATATAGTACTTGTAGTGAATAACAATCCTACAAATTTTGAAGAAAACCAATAAATGGTTTCTGAGGAGTTGCGTCCACAAGATCTCCACTTGTATAGTATTGCTAAAAATCGTCAAAATCCCATAACTCCTATAAAGTTGACGAATCAAAATGGCCGTGCAATATGATCTAGGACATATAGTGACTAACAATCCTACAAAATTTGAACAAAATCTAATACACGGTTTCCGAGGAGTTGCGTCCACAAGATCTCCAGTTGTATAGTATTGCTAAAATGGTCAAAGTCCCATAACTCCCATAAAAATTGACGAATCAAAATGGCGGTGCGATATGATCTAGTACATATAGTGACTAACAATTCTACAAAATTTGAACAAAATCCAATACACGGTTTCCGAGGAGTTGCGTCCACAAGATCTCCATTTGTATAGTATTGCTAAAAATCGTCAAAGTCCCATTACTCCGATAAAAATTGACGAATCAAAATGGCGGTGCGATATGATCTAGTGCATATAGTGACTAACAATCCTACAAAATTTGAACATAATCCAATACACGGTTCCCCAGGAGTTGCGTCCACAAGAAATTGTGACAGACAGACGGACGGACACACGGACGCAGACCATTACTATGTCCCACCGTCGCGGTTCGGCGGGGGACAAAAATGCAAAAATAATCAAGATATTCAGAATCTAACACCAGGGGAAGTGCTAGACAGGAGAATCTCAGACACCCAAGGGTAAGATTTCCAGTCTCGGACGAAGCTTGCTGAGTCCGAGATGATTGAAATCTTACCCGAGGGTGTCTGAGATTCTCTTGTCTCGCACTTCTACTGGTGTTTGATTTTATTTCTCTCACTGTATTCACCCTAAAATATGCTAAAATCCACACAAAAATGTCGTCCCCTTTTGTCTGTTTACACAAGGAGTTATGTCCCTTTTTGTAACGTCATAAAATCAGAAATGTGCACCCGAGCGCGCCATATTGTAAAAGCCGATTTTTCTGTTGTTTTTTTTCAGTGAAATGTTACTTCAAATGATATAACACTTTTATAATACGTAGATTAAATACACTTATGATCACTAATGAGGACAGATGTAGACTACAGATCCTTATATGCAAAACACGATATTTTCCGGTAAACTGCACGTGATTTTTTTGTCTTACACTAGTGTAAGACAAGGAAATCTCACACCGCTAAAAATAGGAATTGCTGTGTCTCAAAAGTGAGAAAATGAGGTCATATATTCTGGTACCATTTGAAAGGTCTTACATGAGAAATAATAAAATAAAAAAGTTATATAAATATATATTATTTAAATTAAGGACAGACAAAAAAGGCCCCTGCTTAAATCTTAACAAGATGTGTTTTGTGAAACACTTATGCCCCCGAGTAGAAGTAAAGAAGAGAGATTTAGCAACGTTTAACAATGAATGTCCTTCTGACAAAATAATTTGTAGAAATAAATTCTGGTATCAACTGAAAAGTTTAATCACATCAAATGATGATTGCAATTGAATGCAAACACAGAAGTCACTCAAATGAACCCCTCAAATCATTATTCAAGCATTATTAAGAAACAATTTTAACCCCCCCTTTTTTGGAACATGTATAGTCAACTTATTGTGTTCTGTCTATCAATGTTATCAGTTCTTTGATTACACCAAGGATTATCAATACTGATTCCCCAAAAGTGGAGGAATACACAAAAGAGAGGAAATGAAATAATAGATATTTTTAGTAACATCCCTCATCATTGATGAATATAATACATATATGAATACCCGTAAAACGAAAGTGAATAAATAAAGAAAATATGCTGAATGATATAAAAAATCTATTTTTACAAAAAAATTCTATAGATATCAAGAAACATTTTATCATAAATGAGTTTAATTTCTATATATATAAATAAACAAACTATAATTTTATTAGGTACGGACCTGTCGGATACCTTTTTTGGAAGGGACCATCTAAGGACTATTGTGACTAAGTTTGGTTATAATTGGACTGGTAGTTTCTGAGAAGACCTTTGAATTTCTTTTCCATAGGGTGCAATGTTAAAACTATGTTCCCCGCTGGCGGCCATCTTGGATGAGGTACGGACCTGCTGCATCCCTTTTTTGGAAAGGACCATCTAAGGACTATTGTGACTAAGTTTGGTTATAATTGGAGTGGAAGTTTCTGAGAAGAAGATCTTTGAATGTGTTTACCCATAGGGTCCAATGTTAAAACTATGTTCCCCGCTGGCGGCCATCTTGGAT
>MJUU01025974.1:8105-18333 GCA_002080025.1 Modiolus philippinarum | reverse complement strand
CTTTTTTGGAAGGGACCATCTAAGGACCATTGTGACTAAGTTTGGTTATAACTGGACTGGTAGTTTCTGAGAAGAAGATCTTTGAATGCGTTTACCCATAGGGTCCAATGTTAAAACTGGACCCTATGTATGTTCCCCGCTGGCGGCCATCTTGGATTAGGTACGGACCTGCCGGATATCTTTTTTGGAAGGGACCATCTAAGGACCATTGTCACTAAGTTTGGTTATAATTGGACTGGTAGTTTCTGAGAAGAAGACCTTGAATGTGTTTACCCATAGGGTCCAATGTAAAAACTATGTTCCCCGCTGGCGGCCATCTTGGATGAGGTACGGACCTGCCGGATACCTTTTTTGGAAGGGGACCACCCAAGGACTATTGTGACCAAATTTGGTTCCAATTGGCCCAGTAGTTTCAGAGAAGAAGATCTTTGAATGAAAAGTTTACGCTGGAAGGACGGACGGACGGACGACGGACGCCAAGTGATGGCAAAAGCTCACCCTGGCATAGCCAGGTGAGCTAAAAATGAAATTTTTGAAATTCGCCCCTTTTGGGCCCATTTATCTCGTGAACGGTACATGCAATGTGAAATCCGTTGGCAAACTGCAGATTGGAAATTTTCTTAGGAGTTTACTGAAAGAAACCCCATCAAAATCCGATAAATAATAAAGATCATAGTGTCAAATATGTGAAAACAACAATTTTAACCCCTTTTGGCCCCTTTTTCTAAAACGGGCGGGGCCCGGAACATAAAATTATAGCCTGGGCTAAAGCAAGTGCCAAGAAACATCATACTAAAATTTCAAAATGATCTGTTCACTGGAATCAAAGTTATGCTGTCCACAGACACAAAAATACCCAGTTTTACCCCTTTTTGGCCCCCTTTTTCTGAAACGGGTGGGGCCACATATCCGAAATTAAAACCCGGGATTGCCATTATGCCAAGACACCACATACTGAAATTTGAAGATGATCCGTCCACTAGAAACAAAGTTATGCTGGCCAAAGACGCCAACGCCGACTGCGCCATACCATAATACGACCGCAAAATTTTTGCGGTCGTATAAAAACTTAAACCTGAGGGTAAACCTCATACTAGCACCCTTTTTCCATGATCAGTGAAGCATGAAGTTGGAAGCATGGATAAATTTTTATCATAATTTTTGTTTAATTATATACCCTAATGTGTATTTATATGAAGTTTCATGATAATAGCATACATCCTTCACAGAAAAAAACTTAAACCTGAGGGTAAACCTACCTTAATTGGGACGGATAGACTGACCTGAAATTTATATGCCCCCTACTTTTGTAGATGGTTTAAAATAGTTTCTTACATGAGAGCAGATGTATGATCAGGATATAATTAACAGATGTAAGAAATTCTATCTTTTCTCGAGTGGAGCACAGCAAAATGAGAGAAGAAAACTAAGAATTTCTTACACAAGTGAAAGATATACCAATCTTTGATTTTGATTGAATATAACAAAGTGGCTATTTCTTCTGTAATATAAGATTTTGAAAGTTCTGAAACCTTTAAAGCAGAAGCAAAACTCATTTTTACATACTTTCCATTGTGACATCACACGATTTGTGATTTTTCATCAAGGATATCATTGTTGATTCATGGGCTATACCTTCACTTCGTTTGTGTAGCTCAGTTTGTTTTATCTAACATAACCACCATATTGCTGGGATTTTAGACTCTTGTGCTTTCGTGTTGAGATGACGACCAGACAGTCATCAAAATAAAGCATTTCATATTAAAAATAAGATGATCAAGCACAATTATTTAGAAATCATTGATGAAGGCTTGACTGTACTCTATTATTTGTTTGATGTACACTTAAAAATTGTCTCCTTTCATTTCATTGTTTTATTAATGTTTTATTAATAAAAGGAAGCATTACAATTTCTAAATATTTTTTGCTCCAGCTGATTCAGTTATACAAGTGGTTTAATGACCTTTCGTGGATAACGCTTTTCATGAATTGCAGTATCAGCATGTTTGTTGACATCGGTAATGACTTGTGGACTGTTAATTTCCACGACTATGACTATGATTGCTGGATATCACTCTAATAACATTGCTCAAGACTTAAATATCCACGGAAGTGATTGTTTACAAGCTCAGCTGTCTAACCAAGTGAATACCACATGGTATATGCTACGGCGTGTCTTTTCACCTAAATACACCCAAATATACCCAAATACACCAAATTAAAGCCAAATAAACTGCATTGTAGGCAAAAAAGGATGAAATACATTTGGATTATACTTTTGGAACAGTTTTTATGAATTCAAATGATGTATTTTTAACGTATTTGCATTGGAAATGTCATTTACAGCTATGATATTATATGGCCCTTAGCTATGATATTATGACCACGAAATATATACCCAAATACACCAGTGGCGTAATTAAACATAATTTTTATGCTGAAAATATATTTTTACCTATTTTCTTTTAATGAAATTGTGATTTTATTGAAGAATTTGAATAGTAGTGCAAACTCTCATTGGCTATTTCTCTTTCAATCACTTGAAAGGTTTGACACCCAAATCTCGACCCAATTACTTTGACAAAATCGTGAAAGATATATCCAAATTTTTGTAAAATGGATAACATTTTCATGACATAAATCACTTTTTTTTTAAAAAAAAATGTACCTTAGCAAATTGAGATAACAGTTGTTGAAATGTATTTTTAGTTTATGCACAGAGTATATGTGGTTGCAATTGTTCTCATGGTCATAAAGGACAAGGGACATTGTAACTTTTGCTTTTTTCACAAAAATAATGCCAAAAATTATTTAAGCATAGATTATTGCAAGCGGGCTCTATGCGAATTGGAACATGGGCAGACCTTATATTTGTCAATATTTTATACCGAGCGATAGCGAGGTATAAAATGCAGACAAATAAAAGGTCTGACCATGTTCTAATTCGCATAGAGCCCAATTGCAATAATCTATCTTCGATTCTAATTTACTTCACAAGAGTTTTGAATATTCGAAGCGGCTCTTAGAAAGCGATATTGGGTTTTGCACTAGAATTGAAATATGTCGGAAACTGCATACAAACACACATAAATGGACATAGAGAAATCTATTTTCATTGTTCTATCAATACAGGTGGCTCATAAGCTTGTAAATTAATACAAATAATCGGTTATAAATCATATAAAATACGGATATTTTAAAATTGAGGTGGTAATAAGTGTGAGCTGGTTGTAATTCTGATTTATATGACTGCTTAGTTGTGTTATTTTTGAACCAAAAAAAAAAAGAAAAAAAAAGAAAAGAAAAGAAAAGGAATAAAACTCATGTTTATAATTTTATGATTTTATTAACGTTAAAAATAACAAGAGGAAAGCTGTCAACGTGACAGCAAACCGGGTTTTCTTTTACATGGACAGTATATCTTACACATGGGTTAACCATGAATATTTGAAATGTACTTATAATTTTCATTAATTTTCAATGTTAAACCTTCCATTAAATAACTAAATAACGAAGTTACTGTGAATTTTGATTCTGCATATGCGCATTTCAAAGTCGCCTATATCTGAAAGTTCAGCAACTAGGATTTTAATCAAACATGAAAATAAAACTGCGCACACCTATCATGCCTATGATACAGGTACAAATGATCTGCACAATAAAAACTTTCTGTCTATTAAACTGTAAGAGATTTGTTTTGGACAAATGGGATACCCTATTGGTACATATTTGACCTTAAAATGACTAAGTTCAGCACTGGTAATTTTGGCATTATTCAACAAAAATCAAAATCAAAGTACCATGCACACCTTTAATATATGTACAACTGATCTGCAAATTAAAAACTGCCTATGACTTATACTGTAGGAGACTTGGTCCAGACAAAGGGGGTACCCTATGGTTAAAAATTTGACATAAAAATGACTAAGTTCAACAACTGATATTTTTGACATAAATGATCAAAACTCAAAATCAAAGTACCATGCACACCTTTGATATATGCTAAATAAAAACTTCCTGTCTCAAATACAGTAGGAAATTTGCTCCGGACAAAGGGGGTACCCTATTGTTAAAAATACGACGTAAAAATGACAAAGTACAACAACAGATATTTTTGACATAAATTATCAAAACTCAAAATCAAAGTACCATGTACACCTTTGATATATGTACAATTGATCTGCAAAATAAAAACTTCCTGTCTCAAATACTGTAGGAGATTTGCTCCGGACAAACGATGTACCCATTTGGCAGTCGCCCGCCCCGCCCACCACCCGCCCGCCATTTTCACCATTTTAATAACCGGATTTTTCAGATGGAAAACCCGGTTAATAAATATTTATCATTTCATTAACGTTAAAAATTAAAAAAATTATATTTAAATCGTAGAGCATGATATGCAACATAGGTTGGATCTCATAACAACAACACATTCGTTGCTAGATTACCAGTTCCAAGTAGTAAATTTAGTAACTGTTGTAAATTTCTTTTCTTGTCATTATTTGATGTGGATTTTTGGGTGATTCATTATTTAAAACGTTATTTACACAAAAATAAAATGAATATTGAATGAATGAAATGTGAAATTGAACATTATGAATATCCTTTTGTAAAAAATATACGCATGTGCTAAAAATATTGTTGGAATTAGAACATAGCTTTGTTTCCAAAGCGAAAGAAGAGTCATATTAGAATATTTAATCAATGAATTGGTAAAAACTATTATATACATACATAAATTACAATGATTTCAACCTCAACCATTTATTGCCTATATTATAGTGGATTTGGGTATATTTGGGTAAAAAGTCACACCCGTAGATGATATCCCAATTTTAATTGGCTAAACATACGAAAAAATGTAAACAAAATACCTTTCAGTGTAGAATTTCCTGCAAATCTTGTTTTTCTGAATTTTTTTTTCGTTTTGTGGCTGTAAAATAGCTTAAAAACACACCTAATTTGTCAAAGTTGACAGCTATTTAAGCAGTATATTGACTTGTTCTGATCAATAAACATCAGGTAGCTTTCTTTACCCCAGAGAAAATCGACTCGTGATCCCACCTTATCATGGCGTGATCACACACTTATCACACCTGTGAGGCTGGGATTAGCTGTGATTTGAATCTCACCTGGGATTAAATTTTATTGTTAGGTGGGATTGGGCGAAATATATGCGTGATTTCTACGAATAGGTGGGATATAGGTGTGATCTTTGAGAATAGGATGGGATAAGGTGTGATCTTTACAAATAAGGTGGGATAAGGTTTGATCCTCACAAATAAGTGGGCTGAAGTGTAAGCATGACCTACATGTATGAAGTTTTTGGAATTTTTTTTTAATCTTTGTCAGGCAAAGTCAACTTCATTCAATACTGAGTGAAATTAAAATCTTATTCAATTTTAAATAAAGAATTCGTTTGTGTGTGCATCTTATCAAAACAATAATTATTTTTACAGTCTGACCTAACATTTTAACGTTTATACATCTATCAAACATGTCAATATTAAGCGAGTTCGCTCGCTTTTATGGTAGAAATGTGGTAAAAAATAATCTCTTTGAAATAGCTATAAATAGATCATAGCTATAAATAGAAACCATTTGACGCTGTTGGAATCTTTCGTCAAACATCGCCGACTCTCGCAGGTATCAAGTGCGCAAATATTGACTTTCGAACAGGGATCCAGTTTTGAACCCAAAGCTGTATTCAGTATTAAGCACTACAACTCCTACGATTGGTTGATAATAAAATTAAAAGTTTTAAATTAGAATACTATGTCATGTTACAATTCGATTTATAGGAAATCTGNTTTCAAGTGTCACTTTTCCCTTTCAATTAACTTTTGTTCTAAATAAAGCCAACTACATGAAAAACGATATGCATTGATACAAACGTTAAAATTAGCATAAATTAAATCAACAAAAACGGCGAACGAAGATCTCATGACTGATGGCGTTAAGTTGCTATAAAGTTAGCCGAAAAATGCATTCGGAAACACACTTGCATGCAATCATTTATCAAAAATATGTCCATCTAACACCTCGAGTGAACTCAAAGGTGAAATTACTATCCATGATAAAATGTCTTACCTTGAAATTAGGATAACGCTTTCCTTAGTTTTAACCGCTCCCATAATCGTGTATATTTGACTGAAAACTTTCAAATTAAATTGCATTACTCTTTAAAACATCATAATGCTCAAATGATTGTGAAAATTGTCAATTGTCAAAGCGTCTGCTACCCCGGAAATGCACAGTACACTTAAAGGACCGACAACTGCATAAAATCAAAGAACTGAAGTGCTGTTGAGATTGCAATGCATTCTGAGATGACAACCATGTTGATATCGTGAATTATGAATAAGATTGAGTGTAAATTTGAATCTTTTTCACTGAATGGATGAGTGTATTTAGGAGACTTGAACAGACTTGGTAGGTCTCACACATCGCCGTTGCCAATAAAATAAAACGTTATTCGGATACAATGAATTCAATTTCTTTCAAAAACCAACACTATAATATTTCCACTACTTTGTAATTTATCCAGGTAACACTAAATGTTTTTCTGAAGGACTTCAAGTTGCACATGTCTCAAATATACCCCTCTTGTTACTCACGTCTTCTTCCTCCGTTCTCTGTTTTAACTCACCTCGGTCAAAAAACAAAATGAGATATTGCAGAACGTGGGGGTGCTGGCAAATCTGTTTGTCATTTGGCAAAGCCAGAATATTTCGGGATCAACCCTTTAACTTGAAGGGGGGGGGGTATGGTTGTTTTTATTTATTTTTTTTTAACTTTTCAAGAAAATATATTTTTTATCAAAATTAGCAATATTTTTGGGCAGAAAGCCCCATTCAGATTTTTTTCATTGTCATTGCAGCTAGGGACTTTACATTACATGTATAGTCCCTGTTGCAGCCAAACAATTTTTTCGCATAAAAACAGCTTCAAATTTTTTTTTTGGAAAATCATAGTCCCCATGCTTTCAAGTTAAATGGCCGGTGCCTTATTTCTGAAAATTCAAGAGTCAGATTTTTCAAACACTTAAGGGAATTAATATTTATTTTCAATTTTTTACCATACTCTACGTAGAGTCTGGTTGCAAGAAGGTGTATGCAAGAGTATTTGTTTTTAACTTTTATTTGGGACTGAATGTCTATTTTAAAACTAAAAAAATGTCAGACCCCCTCAGAATAAAACGGTTATCCCCTATATTGAATATTTTATTAAACTTTCATCTCTCATTAAATACATAAAGCATGTAAAACAAAATAAAAAATACAGCAATTCTAACATTTTCCAAACAGAATTACAAAGAAACTATTATAAAAACATAAATAAAATATACAAACACTATGTACACAAAGAAATGAACACAATTGTTTACAAAATAAGAAATTGCTGACTATATGAATATTCGAAATGAAATACTAGCAGCTTTTTGCATGTAAAAACGTTTACATTGGAGATATCATCCACAAACAAATACTTCAGGGTGAAAGGGTAATGAAAATAATTAAATAAAACTTCTCTAACAAGACAAACATCATCTTCAAAACCAGTAATATCTGACCTTTACCTTTACTTCCAGTAATTCCTGTATGTCAGGTCCGATAAAAATTATGTTGAAACATGCTCCCGATATAGTACAATTTAAAAAAAAACAAGTTCCATACTATAAATTACAGGGAAGGATTCGATTTAACATATATTATCCTTTGGATGACAGTATATGGTGGGGGTGCTGCGGAACTTTAGAGTAAGTGAGAACCGAACCATCAGTCCAAAAAGAACAATCCAAGGACAATGGCAGCGTAAGAAAAACAAAGAAACAAAGACATAACATTAGATCTTATTATCGTTGTGCCATTTTTTGTATGTGCAAATCTATGGTATGAACTTAAAAAACTATCAACACAAATACCATAAAAGCTTAATGTTTTGTGCAGCTAATGCTGCACAAAATATAAAATTCAAAATATTTGACCCCATCACTAAGAAGTCATATTTTGGGACGGCACCTCTGAGAAAATCCTTCTCTCCCCCTTTTTCATTCAAAGAATCTCCAATGAAACCACTGGGCCGATAGGAACAAAACCTTGTCACATTGGTCCTTGGGTACCAGTTCTCTGTAATACTTTTATCCATTGCATAGGTCTGTATCCAATTCAACATGGCCACCAGCAGGGCAAAAAATTTAACATTTGTTCCGCCATGGAAATTCATTTAAAGACTTGGTCTCTTAAACCACTGATCAAATTGGAACCAAACTTGATTACAATTAACTTTTGGAGATCCCTTAAAAATTTGTGTCCATCAGGACTGCATGCTCAAAATTCAAGATATCCATCAATGGGAAAAGAGGCTTTTCATCGGACCCTAATAAGAAATTTATGCCATTATGATCTCTGAAACTGATGTCTTTATGATGTCGGTCATGGTCTATGAGCAATACAGTAATTTGAGAGTCTCTCCTGTATTCTTCGCTCGCTTTTAAGGTTGCACCTTCCTCATATTATTTACACCCATGAAAACAATATTGTCAGCATCTGACCCAGATATAGGATATTTATGTTACAGTTTACACATTTTGCCGCAAGGTAAACCTGTTAGCTGAGGGGCTCTGTGTGGGATATTTATTTTGCAACTACATGGTTGATTTAGTTACAGGAAATTATTTAAGTTAACATATAATATTGTTTACCGCTATAGAAAAGGTTATTGACAAAATTATGAAAGAGGGTTTTAGCGAAACAGAAATCCAAGTACCCGTAAGAATATAATAAATAAATGCAACTCTCCTACTCAGAGAATAGAGAAATTTCTAGATTTGATACTGAAACCTATGTTGAGAAATTAATCATTTTAAAGATTTTATCAATAGGATTGAATAACAAACATTAAGCAGTTATTGCATCCTAATTTTCACACACATATATAAACGCAATAAAAATCTTAAAGAATTGTACGCAAAAAATAAGCGTAAGTTGGGAGACTCTTGAAAAGGGACCCATGCTAGATATTTTAATCTATGCAGAAAATCCTGAAACACCGTCAAATTAATCAAAAACAATAAAGAATTGGGCAATTATTAAAATATATAACCAGAGGCTCCCAGGAGCCTGTATCGCTCACCTAGCTTTCAATTGCCTTAATCAAGGAAACATTTTAAGTTATACAGTTGATCTTCAGTTTCTAAAACTTGTGTAGCTTGAACACCTCCAATATCTTGAACTGTTTTTAAAGTCTGATCATGTTTTACTATATTTCTTTGTTGGGCTTTTTTTGACAAAAAACATTCATCCTAAGGACCACTTTTGACACAAGTTTTGAAGTCGAGACGTCGTTTTGTAAATGGCAGTCAACAAACAATTTTCAACATCGGTTTTGAAGCCGCAACATAAATATCTATTTGGAAATCAAATTTCATTGAAATAGGACAATGTTGAATTTTCCCGCGTTTTTCGGCGGCCATTTTAAAAATGGCGGTCAAAGAACAATTTTTAACATCAGTTTTGAAGTAGCAACATCAAGACCTATTTGGAAACCAAATGTGATTGAAATCAGACAATGTTGAATTTTCCCGCCTTATTTGGCGGCCATTTTGAAAATGGCGGTCAACGTCAATTTTCAACACCGGTTTTGAAGTCGCAACATCAATATCTATTTAGTAACCAAATTTCATTTAAATCGGACAATGTTGAATTTTCCCGCCTTTTTTGGCGGCCATTTTAAAAATGGGGGTCAACAAACAATTTTTAACATCAGTTTTGAAGTCGCACCATCAATATCCATTTGGAAACCAAATTTCATTNGACAATGTTGAATTTTCCCGCCTTTTTTGGCGGCCATTTTGAAAATGGCGGTCAACAAACAATTTTCAACACCGGTTTTGAAGTCGCAACATCAATATCTATTTGGAGACCAGATTTTATTGAAATCGGACAATGTTGAATTTTCCCGCCTTTTTTGGGGCAGCCATTTTGAAAATGGCGGTCAAAGAACAATTTTTAACATCAGTTTTGAAGTAGCGACATCAAGACCTATTTGGAAACCGAATGCGATTGAAATTGGACAATGTTGAATTTTCCCGCCTTTTTTGGTGGCCATTTTGAAAATGGCCGTCAACGAACATTTTTCAACACCGGTTTTGAAGTCGCAACATCAATATCTATTTGGAAACCAAATTTCATTGAAATCAGACAATGTTGAATTTTCCCGCCTTTTT
>MJUU01025973.1:14941-60005 GCA_002080025.1 Modiolus philippinarum | reverse complement strand
GGACATTATACAGGATTAATATGAAAATACCCATTTAATAACACTATAGTATTATGATGCCCTTTATGGGTTCTTGATTAGTATAATAAAAATTCTTACTCTTATACTTATCTAAAGAGATTTTCTTTCAACTATTCTGTATATGGGACTAAGAAAACAAAACATGCTGTTTGCGACAATAATCGTCTTTTTAAAGCAGTAAGACGGTATGAATAAATTGAAAGAAAAAGAGTTTTGTAGACTCAGTCAAAGTTCTAATTTTCTCTATCGGTTAACAAAGATGTGTTCAAAATTCAAAACCAAAAATTTATATACATGTATATATATATTTTTTAACTTTTTCATTGAAAATGTGTGACTTAATGGTGTTTATTTTACATCGAAATTATCAGCGGTATATTGTTTTAAAATGGTTGTTAAAACGAAGAACGCAGTTTAAGGTAATATACACTGAACTCCACATATCCTACATTATCTATCGATTCAATGTTATGAAAACTTGTTTGACACAATGTTTTCTTGATGTGAACAAATGCATGGTTTATTAAAGTGTCGAGTACACCTACACCACACTGAGTTTAACGCAGTGAGAACAAGGGGTAAGTATTCATTATGAAAGTTAAATTACACCAAATACAGTGTCAAGCTTATTACAAAAACACACTTTTTGAGCTGGTGTTAATAGTACTACTATGCAGAATTATGTGAAAAAAAAAGTTGTAAACAGTGAACATCAACAATGTCCCTCAATCTTGACGAGACGTCAACATAAAAACGGCACTTTTTTTACTATCTTGCTTGTGTTCGAGCTTTAATATTTCTCTTAAGTGAGCGCTTCCCCTTGTAAAGCTGCATATCAAAGGATTGCACTTTTTCCAAGAATATTATGTTAATGTTTTGTCGTGGAAAAATAGTTTTTGGTTATTGAATTTTAACTTTAAACAAAAATCTGGCACCATATTTTGTGCATTTTTCTATATGTCTTTGTTATTTTCCTGCAATTTTCCACACTTAGAAAAACGGGAAAAATGCAAGGTACCCCCAAGTTTGGATTTCATATTCTGATACACCTTGCTAAGTTCTTTTTTTCTACAAAATATTTTAACCTTTGATTTGGTAACGTCCCACCTTAAGTAAGCAATATGAGGCATCCACCATAATATACCATATTGATTTTGTGTTTGTCTTATTTCCAAAGTTTTGACAGTGATGGACAGGCCCATATTTTGCATGTCGGTCATTAGCATTCGTACATCAGTATGTGTACATTGTTTTGTCTCTATTGTATTGTTTTTTAAAGTAGTTATACATGTAACAATATTACAAAAATTATGTAACAGTACAGTAATTATATTTACAGTATGTAGTTTGATACTTACAGCAAGCTGAAAAGTAAATACATAGTGATTAGTAGGTTTTATCTTATACTACTCTTTTATAATAGAGAGAGAGAGAGAGATTAAACTTCATGATAAGTTTAAATATCTTGTTGTAGGACAGTTAAGGGGTAAGTGCAAATAAAATGAAAATATTTTCTATTTTGTTTATCATGTTTATCATGTAAAGTATGACATTTAAATAAATTAATAAATTAATTTTATCTTTATGAATTACCCTATCATATGGATACTATCACAGGGTAATTTGTAAATGTTAATGAAAGCTGTAATTAACAAATTAATTGTAATGAGATACCTCATCATATAAATACTAACACAGGGTAATTTGTAAATGAAAGCTGTAATTAACAAATTATTTGTAACAGCTATAGTTCAATAAAATATATCTATATTTAAAAAAAACTAAAAAACTAAATAAAAAAAAATAAAATAAAGAATAAAAATAAAAAAAAGTATGACATTTATATTTTAGTAATGGTGACAATCAACGTTTTTTTATTTTCATAATAACCGACACGGTTAGTTCCATTTGGTTGAAATTACTCAAAGTTATCTATTTAGATTCATTTAAATTGTACCAGGTAGGTCTAGTTTAAAAAAGGGAGGAATGTAGTGTAGTAGTTTGGGATCCAAGAGTGCTACATGTAATCATGAACGGGAAATGATGTTTGTTGTTACTATTAAAAATCATGGCTGAATAAAGTGTAGGTACTTAAATGGGCATAAGGTTAATCTGCCAAATAAAATGGTTAAATCAGAACATCAATACTTCACAGTTATGTGATTTTACTGAACCAAAATACAAATGTCAAATAAATACCATATTACTTGGGTACATAAATGCAGCAAAAAGTCAAATACTCCCAAAAGGACATCAGTTGCCAATTTGCTTGTGTTCTTTCTTTATTATCGTTTATATGAAAACAGTAGTAGATACTGTATTATAAGTGTTGGTAATGTGGCATCCCACTTGTAAAATATATTGTATGAGTATCGTAACAGTTGGTGTCTTCAAAAATGCTAATAAGACAGATGCAGTAACAACATCAGTGACGCTCATACATTGTATAATTATTGTTATATAAAATAGACAGAACATGGGGGGGTAACTTCCAATATAAAGGTAGGTACGGATGTGCGGCCCAAATAGGTATGTTTTTTCAGGTCTGAAATTTATGATAAGGTTATGAATTATCAGAAGAAATATATCCATAGGTCTGAATTACCACTTGGGACATATCATTAGGTTGCAAATTTCAACATCCAATGTATAACCACAAAATTTATCTTCAGAAAAGCAAAAAGACATTATCCATATGATCTCTATACTTTACAAAAATATATGAATAGGTTGCAAAATTTCAGAACATATGTGAAAGGATCTCCCTTTACACCTTGGCAAAATATATGAATAGGTTTGGTTTAAATTTCACTGTCCGTAGACCCGTACCANCAGAATAAGAAAGTTTAAGTACATTTTCGTACACTGATGTAATATAATTTATATAAAAACTAAACAATGCTATGTTTTAGAATCTATAAGTAATTTATATTTTTTAATTATTGATATACCAGGTACGACTGCTACACAAACATTTAACTCTGTTTTATATAACATTCTCGCAACATATATTTTTATTTTCGTTTTTGTGGTTAGTTTTTATTATCATTACAGAAAAAACAACGAGACAAGGCATACCCATGTATTAGTTGTATCAGTATTAATACAGTACGGAGTTTCATTGATCACAAAAGGCTTATAATTTAGGTCTTGGTGTTGTGTCATTCCTATACTACCCACAACAAAATATTGACACTATTTTAAAGTAAATTTTAACATTAATAATCCATGTTCAAAAGCAGAAAAATGTGAAAATTGGATTAAATAAATTATTAATTTCACTACCGTAATTTAGATACAAGATGTCAAAATGTACAACCAATACATTTTGCTGACAAGTGACATGTCTTTCATAAACAACATATAGGACAGGACCTCTCCTCCCTTCCCTGTCAGATAGGATATTTAATGGTTATGAAAATTAAAATGCTACATTAACACCTACATGAAAATAAATTTGTATATCAATACACTGACGAGACAAATACTAAAAGTAATCATATCAGTTATAGAAATATGTTGTTTCAGTGTAAGATTTGCTCAATATTCTTATAGTATTTGTTTTGTTTTGTTATTATTCGAGTCATAACAATGCTAGTCATACCTAAAAATTGTTTCAGTACAGGTTGTTTGTTTTCTTTATCATGTTAGAAGTAATAACAATTACATAACACAAATCACCCGCTATTTAAGTTCCTGTAGTTTGTTCGGCGATTTTGTCATCAGAACGAAATTACTGTTTCAAAAACTCAATACACTAAGGTTATCTTCAATTACTGCTTCAATTGTCTCTGTACAGAAATTTTAAGGTCGTCATCATGATTTGACAGATCGTTACAATGTTTCTATTTCACAAATGAAAATAGAAATCTTAGGTAGATCCAGAGTTTATTACTGGACTGACAATAATTGAGTATGACGAAAACCAGGCGTTTCATTGGCAATGTGACGGGTACCACGCGTAGAGCAGATCATGTTTTCCCTTCCAGAGCACCTGGTGATACATCTAGTTTTTGTAGGAGTTCACACTGGTAGTGCCAAAGGTTTGTGGGGTTCTTGTTCATTTTTTTTGTCTCTCATGCTGTCTGAATTCATTTTAAAGAATAATGATATTAAACATAATAATAATAATAATAAATTTTAGTAGACCAATCAAAGACCCACAAGGGGCAATGACATTAAAACATACATAAATTGCACTTTTGTTTATTTTTTATTTCAGATTTTTTTTCTTTTCTCTCTTGTTGCTTTTGTATAAGTTTATAGAAATAACAATAGAAATTCACCCCTTGTTAATAATGTGGATTATTTAAATATGGTGATTTAATTTATAAATTCTCCAGAGAACACAACTCATTTCATTCATTAGTATTTTAATTCGTGTCTTCATTTTTCTGACCGTACTCTTGCTATGTCTTTTTCTTTGATTTGTCTGATGTTACCATTGTCTTTGGATCATAGATATAGACTGATTATTTTGTTCTCACTGGCTTTGTTTTTGCATACTCTTAAGATTTTCATAATTTATTTTAGTTTTGGTACATTGTTGTGCGTAATATTTATTTTTTTCCAAATAAACGTTTTCCTCGTATTAAGCACAACTGCCGCTAGTAGCACTTCCCCAACTTTATTTCCATGGAAATCCTTAAGTGCTTGCTAGAAAATTACTTCAAATGGTAAATTCCATATTTATTTCATATGTTTTCCGTCATTGATTGGTTTTTTTTATTAATATGCGTATGTTATTTAGTGCATCCGAGTTTCTGGTTGTAAACAATTGAGTAAAATGTTTTTCGTTCGCATATGGGCACAAACAACTGATCTAATGTAACATTCGTAATAATTTTTTATTCCCGTATATAAAGATTTGGATAATTATAGCATTTTGACAAGGAAAGATCAAAGATTTTTAAGAGCTTCGTTTTTTTTTGTGTCGTATGAAATAGAGTCCTCCACCCCTGAACTTTTTCAAGCACCCTGGGCACTAAATACGAGAAAGACGGTAACGGACTCTTTACACTTATAAATTTGTGACATTAATGTTTGTGACAATATTTCAATCACGACTTCAGCTTGCAGTGGCTCTTAAACAGAAGTTATATTGACGAAAATGTGTTCTTTCTGTTACTGGATAACAAATGATAAATTTTCTTGATTTTTTAAAGAATGTGTAATGTGTTATATTTCCACAAATCCAATGTTTTATACTTACTTTAGCCTGAAAATAAAATACACAGTCATGAGTTTCACTGTACATAATTTTTTTTTATTGCTATAACAACATTAATAATATATGGCTTTTTACCTGATGAGTTGAGCGTGTCACTTGAAGGCATTTATATAAACAATGAAAGAATATGACAACATAAACTTATAAACAATACAGAGAAGAAATATACTTAGTAAAATATTTAATTCAGGAGTTTGTCTTTTATTGCAGTGTGGAGTTGGTAAAACAATTCCCCGTGGTAGAGATGTATGCTCTTTATTTTTCTTAGATATGGTGTACTTGTACATGAGATAATATCTCATGTGTACACTTTATTCAATTACTATTATCTAAATTCATGTAAATTCTAAAACCGAAGGATTAACTCCCACCATCGTAGTTTTGTCCTTAGCTGATATTACTGATTATTCGGATTATGTTTGGTTTTATGCATTGAAACATTTTTTGAAATTATGGATTTCCTTTGTTTGGGTTCTAGTGCTGCTGATGAGGAATAAATTTCCGAAATGGCCATACAGCTCATTAAAATTAGTGCAGTTTGAGTTTACATATGTGTTATGGTCTCATGTACATTTACTCCATGTTCTCTCGTAAAATATTAGTGTAGTTCCCTAGCAGATTGTGGCATGTAATTATAATTTTCAGCCATTGTAGGTGTTTCCTGTTGTCCCTTTTATTTCATTTAAAAAATGTACACTTCGCTATCATATGTTGTCTTTTAGAAATGAGTGAAATGAGTTTTGTTGTGAAGTCTTGGTTTAAAAAATACTTTTTATATCTTTTTGCATATTCAGTGCAATTAATTATTATTTAATACAAATAATTTATTATGAAGGCTGTAACTATAAACGATGAGAATTTTTTTATTGATCAGCATTTGATTTCATCATTTATGGTGGCATATAAGTTAATACATAAAGAGTTTATATTGGTATTAAAATTGCTTAATACTCAATGGTTGCTTGAAATATACCATAACAGATTAAACGATCTTGTATAAGGTCAAATTAAAGATCTGGATTTCTCACTTTTGAGACACAGCAGTTCCTATTTTTAGCGGTGTGAGATTTCCTTTTCTCACCCTATCTGTAGTGCTTTCTATGTAGCCAAAGCCTGTGTGAGATTTTTCGGTCTCACCCACCCATTTTCCGTCTCACCCAACCGCCTGGGTGAGAACACTTACACGATCTTTTTCCCGCGATTTTTGTATCTGCTTGACATTCATAATGCACTTGTCTTCCTGTTTTTTCCTTTTTAGAAAAGCACATTTTCAAACATCTTCGATTTATAAAACTGTGTCTTTAAATCTTGACACCTATTATATGTACCAGATAATTCTAAAAATAACGTTATACTCAACATTCAAAAATTCCGCTTGAATCTTTTGACGTCATAAAAGGGGACGTAACTCGCGTAAGTAAACAAAAGTCGGGAAGGTCAAATTTCAGATCAACGATTTCAGTGTATAAGTAAACACAAATGAAAAGCCACAGTAAGCCAAGTAAATAATTGTGTATTGTATTATGTTTTGAATTATTTAGTGTCAACAGAAATCCAACGTACATGCTTGGTAGTACAAAACATGATGTCCAATGTCAAAATGAGCAACTGCCCGTTCGTGTTGGCAGGGTGAGAAAACAAATTAAACACGGGTATGTGTGCGAGACAAAGGAAATCTCACACACCCTCGGGCAAGATTAGGTACTCTCTGACTCGGCGAAGCCTCGTCAGAGACAACCTTAATCTTGCCCTTGGGTGTGTGAGATTTCCTTGTCTCGCACACCCACCCGTGTTAGATTCATATTGTCTTACACTAGTGTAAGACCAAAAAATCACGTGCAGTTTACCGGCAAATATTGTGTTTGCACATTTAGGGTCTATAATGTCCTCATTAGTGATCATAAATGGATTAAATTTATGTATTATAGAATTGTTATTTAATTTAAAGTAAAATTTTGAAGGAAAATGCAAGAAAAATCGTCTTTTAAAATATGGCGCGCTCGGGTATACATTCCTGATTTTATGACGTTACAAAAAGGGAAATAACTCCATGTGGAAACAGACAAAAAGGGGCGACATGTTTGTGTGGATTATAGTATATTTAGGGTGAATAAAGTGAGAAATAAAATCAAACACAAGTGAAAGTGCGAGACAAGAGAATCTCAGACACCCTCGGGTAAGATTTCCATCATCTCGGACTCAGCAAGCTTCGTCCGAGACTGGAAATATTACCCTTGGGTGTCTGAGATTCTCCTGTCTCGCACTTCCCCTGGTGTTAGATTCTTAATATCTTTCACCAGTGTCAGAAATTTCGTCTTTTCTCGAGTTGAGCGTATCGAAACGAGAAAAGAAAACCTATAATTTCTTATACGAGTGAAAGATATTCAAATCTTTAATTTTGATCGAATGAAAGTTTCTATTTCTACCGTAAAATACGAAAAGAAACACTTGCAAACCTAATTTGAGTGTACCTTACATTGTGACATCAGGTGTTTTATGACGTTTTGTCGTGGTAACGATTGTTTGATCGCAATAATGAACACATAAGGTTGGCCATTTACCCGTGTAAGATGAGGTCGCGTGCATCGATCTTACACGGGTCACCTTACACTACAAACCACCATTTACGGAAGAATGATAATTTCCTATTCAACATGGCACAGAACTTTTATGTTCTCAACTAAGTACATTAGTGACAAACGTAACATACACATATACACACACGCGTGCAAACGCACACTAAACAAAAAAATAAATTACAGTAAGTGAGAACCACTAAGAACNAAGGACACCACTTGAGTACGGGACAAAAAAGAAAAATGAAGACACACATACAGATGAACAACACGGACCCAATAAAAACCATGGGTGAGATCAGGTGTACCGGTAGAGTAAACATCTCCTGCTTCTTATAAGGCACCCGCCGTGTTGAACATGTCAACTCCGGTAGTAAAGTCAAATTCGGTAGAGAAAAACAAACTTTAGATGAAGAGGGAAAGATCTGTTGTCATCTGGGAAACAGATATCCCGTAACGATCTAAAGATCGTGATGTCGGCCGTAAAACTTCTGTAGTGATGACTTTAAGTTTTTGGTAAAGTACCCTTGCCTAAGTAGTCTATTTGTAAGAAACTGGGCTCTATCAAGGAAGTCACTGTAACGACCACAAGCCCTTGAGTAGCGAATGAAATGTGGGATGTAAACTCCATATGCTGGTGCTTTTGCAGTTCATTCCTTTTTACCAGTCACGTCCTGACATCGTTCTCGACATTATGTCAGCACTGATTAGTGGAAAATTTGTTTCTATGGTTTAAGAACAGATGATGAAAATGTTGTTTTTCCCAAAGGGTTCCGTGTTGAAATTAAGTGCAGTCCTGGCAGTCATGGTATTTTCTCGTATTGGAACGAAATAAGCAATCCTTGTAAAGGTCATTCCATACATCATTCCTGTAACGTTTGTTAGAATTAACTTTAGTTGGTTCAGAAGAGACTATCAAAAGCTGAATAACCCAATAACCCAAAGGGTAAATGTTAAACTGTATTCCACGCTGGCATTTATGTTTTAGTCAAAACCTCCAATGCTTCATTCCTGTACAGTTCCGTGGAATTTGCCTCTATGCTTTTAGAGGAGAAGATGAAAATTATGATTCCCACAGCGCCCAATATTTAAAATTTTGTTCCAAGCTGGCGTTTTATCTCCCCTTATCAAAACACCAGTCTGAGCTTTTGTCATCAGTTGACAAAAGTTGTCGTTTTCTTTTCACTTTTTCATCTTTCCTTCTAAAACCACTTAATTAAATTCAACCAAACTTTACAGGAATGGATTATGGAAGGTCTTTTACAAAGATTTTAACTTTTCAAAATGCACATTATCAATGAAGGGATATGGAGTAAATGCAAATGAGACAAAGTCTCTACAAATACATGTACAGAACCAGATTAACAGTAACTTGGGTATTTCCTTATCTTTGTTCTCTATCAATTTTTAAACATCTTTGGGTAAATGCTCTTCCAAACGTTTAGATTTTATCTGCACTGAAGAGACAAGTTGTCGAAATGCGCATGTGCAGGAATTAAATTCACAGTAACTTCGGTATTTAGTTATTTGTTACAAATGGGTCGATGCCTCTGTTGGCGGACTGTTAGTCCTCGAGAGTATTCAGCAGCCCAGTAGTCAGCACTTTAGTGCTGACTCGAAAGCCGATTCTATTTGCAACCTTGCAATATCTAAATTTTGGTAAATTTTGTTGAAAACTAAGGAGTATCTCCCTCACGCAAAACTCTGTCCTTAACTGATTTCGGCTTGACATTTAGATCATATTGGTTATTTATTCTCTATCAGTTTTCAAACATCTTTGAGTTAATGGTCTTCCAAACGTTTAGATTTTATCTGCACTGAATAGACATATGCAGAAATAAAATTTACAGTAATTTTGGTATTTAGTTATTATTTACTATAGACTCTGGAGGATTTGTTTTGTACCAATGTAACAAATTTAGACCTCCCAAAGGACACACATACTTTCCATAATATTTTATGATATAAATACAAATGTAATACCCAAGTTACAGAATGAACAGTAAATTTTATAAGCCATCTGTTTGGTTTAACATTTCTTCAAAATTCCCCAAAGAAGTCAGCGTCACCAATGACTTTTGACTTAAAATTGTTATCAATAATGGTTCTTAAGTTTTTTCTCATGTTTTTGAAACATGTCGAGGGTAATGATTATAAGTAAGTCATCCCGATTAAACAGCTCCTGAATGTTTTGTACTATTATGCTAATATACGTTTTCTGCCATCAAGTATGGTGTCAGAGTTTATTTCCTCATCTCTGTCTTAATGTGAAAAAAATCTCAATATTCTGATTTCAAGTATGCCCCCTTTTATTGTCGATAATGTATTTATTGACCTTGTGATTCTATTGAAAATTACTTCTTACTGAGGACTAATTTATTTTATGTATTTTTGTATTTTATGACTTAACTATGAGCAAACAATCCGACATTAGACAAAAACACAGGGTGCGACATGACTATCATAAAATCGCTCATAAAAATAACTTAAAATTCAACTAAAATCCTCTTTTCTATTACTTTTTATATGCTTGCAACAATCAACTGTCTATCTCAAATTTTTGGTTGTCGAAAAAAGAGTAATAATGACCAGAAGAAATCATACATATATTTCTGACTGATGAGTTATGATTATATGAGAAATACAGAAAGGTCGCCCGTGCTGGTTTGCAGAGACCCTAAATTTAATATTAGTCCGGTACGTAATGATGTTAAATATAATTATAAAGTAAAGAATATGAGAAATGTGTTTTGCAAAGACATACATGTACCTGAAATATCACAGGCTTAATACATTTAAGATACTCACTTTTGTTTAAATGTTTTTTCTTTCCTAAAATATTAATAAAATAAAATAAAGTTTTCGTCATTATAAACTAGATTAGACCTTTACTAAATTTTATCATCGATGTAAAGACTTAGTTCATAAATACAATGCGACCTGTAAAATTCTAATATAGGCTGGTATTTCACATCCCTTATTTTACTGCTTTGTTTTACATAAATTAAAAAAAACTCGCCTAACAAACTTATAAAATCTTTAAATCGTCTAATTCATAAGGGTTATCATTACGAGTTTGTCATCAAGTCATTACGTATGGCCTTCTTTGGTATTAACATTGATTTTTTGAAAGGGGCTTTGCATCCAAACTAAACACATTCTAAAATTCTAAAATCAGTTTTGCATGGCACGGGTTATGTATTCTGGTATATACATAAATCAATATGCTAAACTCCTCATGGGAAGGGATCTTGATGGACGCCGTATACTGAGGGTACATAATTTCATTTGTCAGTCGGTAATGGGTCTAGAGCTGGCATGTCAGTTAACTGCTAGTAGTCTTTTGTGATTTCATGATAATGTCATTTTTCACAATGGATTCAGTCCTGTTGCTAACTTAATTTTACAGTTGTTACTATTGTTTTTTTTTCATTTACATTAATGGCAAGGAGAAGGTTTTTGCCAAATAAAACTAGTTTAACCCTGCCGCATTAGGTTTGTGCCTGTCCTGAGTCAGGAATTTATTAAGCCTTTATGTATCTTGTCTGTTTTCTATTTAGTTTACTTTATGTCGATGGGAGTATAGGGTGGTGCCTATTTCGCTAAGCTTGATTAGTCTTTATTTAGGGGCCAACTGCGACCTGCCGTTTGGTGTGGGGTTTCCTCACCGTTCATTGAAGATCTTATGGTGGCTTTGAGTTGTTAATACCCCCTTTGGGTTGTTGTCTCTTTGACACATTCAACGTTTCTCATTTTTTTTCTAGATATAAAAAAATTGGACTATGTTTATTGAAAGGTTTTCTTTTTTCCTTTTTTGTAATGAAAAGTGAATCGAATGGCGTATACCAGTTTTTCTGTTATGCTTGTTACACCATAATAAATACGTAAAGATATCTATAGAAGATATGAATATATTTTTTGCAGTTTTAAAAACTGTCAGGCATGGTGTTTTGTTAAATCATTATTACATATTTTTTCGTGTAATTGAAATTATTTGGAAAATCCAGTTGCATTCACTTTTATTTGCCGATGTATTATAAATTATAAATTAAGAGACGAAATTTTGATATACGACTAGAATACATTAAAATAAATAAAATGGATACATTTGTTTGTTGGTTGTTTCTCTATTATTGTATGAAAAAGCAGAATAGCAAAGTTTGCAAATATACATGATTGATCATACATTCCCTTTGTTTGGGTTCCAGTGCTGATGATGAGGAATAAATTCCGAAATGGCTACAAATGTAAATAGCTCATTGAAATTATTTCAATTGGAGTTAACATATTTGTTATGGTCTCATGTTCATTTACTCCATATCCTTTTGTAAAATATGATGTATTGCAGATTACGTCTTTTTGTATTGATGCATGTGAATGTTAAGAATAAAGCTGTTTATAAGATACCATGCGTGAACAATTAAATACAAACCCGCATTCTCTGCATTTGTATAAAAATCCATGTTGGATCGTCTGTTGTGTTGGTCTGCAATATAATGATTAACTATTTGTAACCAGTGTTTAAATATCATATTAAATATTTATTTGTTATTGATATGACCAATAATCGGTTTTACTGATCTTTTCTTATCAAAGATTTGAATATCTTAATTCTAGAAGACCATTTATTGTAATTCAATAAGATTACAACACTTGTTTATAAAGTGGCATTTTTTGTTTTTTGTCAGTGCTCTCTGGTTTCAATAAAAAAAACTTATGGTCAATACTGCATACATTTCTCCAATGGTCCGAACTTCCGAGAACTACAGCGTATTAATTGGAATTTAAATTTCAAGATCATTATGGACGCTGTCGAAGATTACGTCAGAACGTGGGTAAAGAGAGACGCAGCCCAAGAACTAGAACTTGAGTCCTTGTCAGATTAGGTAAGATCCATTCGATCTTTAATGCGGAGTCGTGTTAACAAACTACGCAGATGTGTTAACAATCATGAAGCCAGTAAGTACCTCTCTACATTACATGACAAATATGTTGTTGTATCATCGTTTTTGTATGTAAAGCACATTATTACAACTGCCTCATCAAAGAACTAGGCATTGATCACAATGCACCAGACAGTGCTACATACAAAAGAGTTTCATTTGAAAAAGATGAAATCCTTTGCAATCACAGGTCATTCATGTCCTCCTTGAATATCCATACTAAAAATAACAACCAAGACCTACCATACCTATACTGGATACCAAAATTAAACAAGAATCCATATAAGGAGAGATACATCGCAGGATCGTCATTTTGCTCAACTATTGAATTGGCAATTGAACTAAGATTTTGTCTGCAGTCAAAGACAGGCATCAAGCATACTGTGAAACTATTCATGCCCGAAGTGACATAAATCACATGTGAATTCTTAAAAATTCGAAGGATTTATTGGAAAATTTTAAATCCCGTTCATTTTCTCAAATACATTCTCTCAAAACTTTTGATTTTTCCACACTGTATACGACACTTCCTCATGATAAACTAAAGTCACGAATCATAAGTATCATTCAAGAAGCCTTTGCCGATTCAAAAAAAAATTGTTGTATTAGATTATAAATCCACATTTTTTCGAAAACCAATTTGAAAGGAAAAGTATGCTTCGATGAAAAACAGGTGTGCAGTATGCTTGCTTTTCTAATTGATAATATATTTGTCACATTTGGAGGTGCTATATATCAACAGCAAGTTGGCATACCAGTTGGCACTAATTGTGCACCTCTACTAGCAGACTTGTTTATATATTCTTACGAGACTGAATATCTTCAGAGACTCGTAAAAGATCATAAAATAAAAGATGCTCGATATTTCAATCTCACTTATAGATATATTTATGATGTTTTTTCCATCAATAATGCATCTTTTGCTAAATCCATCCTATTAATATATCCACCAGAACTAGAGATACAGGAAACGACACAAACCACCAGATCTTCATCTTTTTTTCGACTTCCATCTCGAATTTGACGAAAATGGTCATCTCAGTACTAAAATTTACGACAAAAGGGACAATTTTAATTTCAAAATTATCAATTTCCCTAACATGGACAGTAATATTTCAACTTCTCCTCCTAACGGAGTGAATGTTTCACAGCTGATTCGTTACGCGAGAGCTAGCACAAATTATACAGACTTTCTCATTAGACACAGTTGTCTCCGTGACCGCCTTCTTAATCAAGGCTTCAAAAGATTCCGTTTCATACGATCATTAAAAAGGTTTTTTTAATAGATATCAGTCCCTTGTGGAAAAATTTCGCAATGCAAGGGGAGGTTTGACTAGCCATAAAACCGGTTGAACCTACCATTTCTTTTGAAAAGCCTGTACCAAGTCAGGACCATTGCGGTCGACAATTTTGCCGGTGGTTTCCGTCTGATTTGTCTTTTTGTCTCATGGACTTCGGCTTTGATCACTCTGTTCGGTAATTTTGTTATTTCCCCCATTGTATCATATTTTCACTCAGAATAGCAAAACAACCTGAAGAATGTTTTAATATTAGATGTATAATTTTAAATCTGACACGTTTTCAGTGACATTGATGAAGACATCAAACTTGTCATATGTTGACGAAGAGCTTTGTTTTGCTATTTTGTAAAATGCCTAAATTAATCAAGAACACTTACTTGACATTCGAAGCGACATCACATTGCATTTTATTTAATTTTTGTCTCTCATCTTTCAGCTCATTCTGAATTTGTTTCAGCTCATCGTCTTTGATCCTTATAACCCTAAACATAAATCAAAATGTTTTATTTTTGGTGCTTATTCAATGATTACGGTAGAAACAATTGTAGAAAATATAATTTACTCAGATCAAACTTTGATTGCATTACCCTGTAATAAATGATCTTAACTTGTTATGAGGTATGAATAAAGCTCATTGTTGAAGGCCTCATGGCGACTTCAAGATGAAGAACAACAATAATGTTCCATTGCTGTGTTTTACCATGTATTTGTAGAGATTTTGTCTCATTTGCATTTACTCCATATCCCTTTATTGTTAATTCGAAAAAAAAGTTCCAATGATTTAAAAAAAACAGAGGGTTTGCAGTCGAATTTTTGCCAGTTTTTATCGATGTTCGTAGACATTCTGCACGAAATTTAGCACATTTTTTCCAGGCAATAGAGATTTAAACCCCTTGAAACAACCTCTGCATCTTCCAATACGATAGGGCTACCTTTTAGTACACCCACAAAAATTCCGATTTTTATGTTTCAACTTAAAAATGTTTGTTCCTTAATATTGAAATTAACATGCTTTCATATTAATGTATTTTTTGTCAGAAAATTGACAAGGAAGTTATTGATTTTGTTTTTTTTTAGATACAAGTGGATAATAACCAGAGAAAAAATGGAAGAAATAACTTTAAAGGCCTTTATTTTCTATAGATAATTGTACTTTAGTTGCCTGGGGATACAAAATGTACCCCCCCTGCAAAAACAGCGAAAATTACAATTGCATGTCTATTATTTTCTTTAAGATACACAACTTTGGTCATTTCATCTAGTTTAAATCCTTACTTATCAATTCTGATTTAATGTTAGATGGTAGGCCAAAAGATTATAAAATTTTTGAAAATTTTTGGGTTTACAATTTTTTCGCCATTTAATTTTTCTGACCTTAGAATAATAAAACTCTAATCGATATCTATCTATAAATTGCAAATGTAATGATTTTTATGATATGATATAAAAGCAACAAATTGTGTACAACATTTTAGTTTCAGAATATCGAGTTTAGTTCACAAATGTCAAGATCAGCAAAATAAGCACCGCTTTACTACACATTAAGGGAAACTTTAACTTAATCAGGTTCTAAATAACAAAATACCGAAGTTTTTCTTAATTTAGTATCTGAAGATACTAAAATTTATGTTTCTTCAGTGCAGAACAAATCAAAACATTTTGAAATCTATATACAGAAAGGTGTGTAAAAGCTCGAAGTACAAATTACCTCTATCTCTAAAGCAAATGATAAAACATAATTTTTGATGCAAATTCTTGTGTGTACTCCACAGCAGTTGACATACAGGAGACCACTAAAGTTGACAAAAAATTTGAAGTGCATTCTGTTACGGCACATATTTGTCGCCCCTGAACACATTGTCGCCGGCGACAATATTTGCTGACGTATCGGTAATGGCATATCTTGTTACTATTTTTTTTTTACACCTTTAATAGGCAATAGTTATTGTCTTGAAACGGCAATTAACCCTATGTTCAACCTAAGTAACCGTGGCCATTTTATTACGTCTGGCACTTGTAAGACACAATTGTAAAGCTGTATAAGTTTGTGCTATAAGCCTATCGGTACAGCAGCTTCAGAAGAAAGGGATGTTGAAAAAGCTTAGCGCAGATGGACGACAGTACGACGGATGTAAAGTACTGTCATAATCTCATTAAGCCTTTTAAGCCAGATGATAAAAAAAGACAGAATACATACTGCATATCGCACTTTACTAAAGAAATCCAATGTACTTTTGCCAATACTAGTGGCAGTCATTTTTTAATTTTTGCATATTTTCCCGTGTACCTTATTTCTAATGGGACTAATTTTAGTTCCTTAAAACCAACACTTGTTCTTTGGAGGTACAACTGTTCTGTCTTACGACGGTTCCGTAGAGAACTATTGCAAACGTTGGAAAATATTTCTGACTTTTGGAAAAAATGAGGACTTAAGCACAATTTGCACGTTTCAACAACATATCTGCTGAGACGACAGTATGTGTTCGTTTGTACACTGCACATATTGTCGCTCAAAATGTAGTTAAGGTGTTAAAATAATTTCGGCACGGTTTGTAGCCGGCGACACTATGTGCCGTAAATGTTCAGCACATATTGTGCCGATTACGTCTGCACATATTGTCGCCAGCGACAATATCTGCAGGGGCGACATTGTTTGCTGTAACACATTTTTCGTCCGTTTTGCACGAGAATGTATTCAAACTTGAATTTTTAAATTTTTCAGAATATCTTTTGTTTGACTTTGACACGTAAATACATTTTGACATTGATATAAATCACGAAAACATTAAAAAATTATCCTTTCGGTATGTCTAAGCTATCTGTACTGAAGAGACATAAGTTGTAGAAATCACCATTTACAGAAACTTAATTTACGTGAACATTGATATTTTGTTTTAAATTAACAATGAAAGGATATGGAGTAAATGTAAATGAAACAAAACTCTACAAATACACAAATAAAACAAGCAATGTAACAATTACAAAACAGGATAACAGCAAACACCTACAATGGCCAGGAACTACAATCACATGACACATTTCACAAGCAAACCACACCAGAAAAACAACAATGAAAACAAGAGACGTTTTATGTTGTTTTTTTTAACTTGAAGTATTGTAGACTTATTACAGTCTCATTAATTGCACACTTGTTACGCCTTCTTTCCTATAATTTACAGTTTAATTCATTTTATTCGGCTTAAAATGTTTTAAATTTTAAAAGTTCAAATGTCAATGCTTTTGATATAAGGTCCTGTGTATGTTTTTGGGCAATCACATATGAAAACAAAAATGGAACTTTTCAGATTTTTAGTTTCTAAACTTTTATTATTAGCTAAAACTATATTTTTGATAAAGTAAAAATATTGACTCCTTTTTATTATTTCATAGAGCTGGTTAATATTTTATTATTTTGAAAGTTTTTTTTTTAATTCAAAAGTAAATATATACTGTAATTTTATGCTTTAATTAAAAGGTTATAAAGTTATTGCAATTGATCTTTTGAAATGTCCCAAATGAAAGTGGTCATTTTCAGCTAGATTCACTTCTAACCGGATTTGACTACCGATTTCGGCAATTTCGTAGTTTAACTCACTTACAGTGTGACAGGTGCTGTTAACAGAGCAGAACATGCTTACCGTCCCGAAGCACCTGGTGTCACTCTCAGTTGGACTGTGAGTGCCTTTGTTTTGAATGTTGTGATTTCTATTTCTGTGCTTTGTATATGTCAAACCTCATTGATTTCTTTGTCTAACGTCATTTTTTTCTGTGTCGTCGTTTTGGCAATGTCTTTAGATTTCGAATTTATGTAAATTCCACTCCTTTGTTCCTTCGGTATTCTATTGCCGTTGTTTCAATTGGTCACTGGTCACAAAGTGCGACATTATTTTGATAGCATACTTTATGACAATCGCAGTTTCCGCTACTTCAAAATTTAATAGATTTTCCTGTAATTAGATAATAAATATGTCTTTATATCGCAGATATGGGGATGAGACTAAAAAGATATGTACAAAAATGTAATTAACTTGTTGCTTAAGTGTTTTCAACTTTTCAAGCCATCGGAATACTAATTAACAATGAAGGGATATAGAGTAAATGCAAATGAGATAAAGTCTCTACAAATATATCGGTTAACTAAGTAATGAAAGAACGCTTATCTATATGTCACCATGAGGCCTTCAACAATGAGCTTTACTCGTACCTCATAGTAAATTCAAGACGGCCCCTGGCACCGGTTTGGGCTGAAATAATTGCTAGATGTCAAGCAATACTTCATCTAAATATCCAAATCTTTTTTACTCGTTGATTAACAGATATAAACCTAATTAGCAAAGTGTTCTAACAATAGCTTCATGTATTACCCGACGAAAACACTAATACATGTACAAATAAACAACCACAGGCTATCCATCGAGCCATTAATAAGAAAACTTGGCATTATAAAATTATGAGAGTTTGGCACAATAAACAGTCGGTCAAATTAACAATTTGAAATTACGAAAATCAAAAAAGCAAAAGTTGAAAGTATTATAGTGTATCCATATGAACAATTTTCTCAATAACAAGAACACCATGACTGAAATGTGGCTTCGTTCCGATCCGAAAAAAAAAACATGGCTGCAAGCACAGAACATATTTTAACATTTGACCCTATGGGAAATTTACATTTTATCTTCGCTTCTGAAACCATCGATTCAAATGCAACCAAACATTACAGGAATGATTTATGGAAGGTCCTTAACAAAGATACATGTAACTCATTACGTTCCAATCTGATAAAAACATGGCCGCCAGCAAAGAACTTAGGTTTAACATTTGATCCTATCGGAAAAATCATATTTTCATCTTCTCCTCTGAAACAACTGAAGCAAATTTAACCAAACTTAACATGAATGATAATGGAAGATCCTTTACAAAGATTGTTTATTTCATTCTGATCCACAAAAAAAACATGATCACCAGCCCAGAACTTAGGTTTAACATTGTACCCTGTCGGAAAAATCACATTTTCACCTTCTCCGCTGAAACCATCTTCAAAGGAAAAAAATATGGAAGGCCCTTTACAATATTGCTCACTTCGTCCCGACCTGACAAAAAACATGGCTTCAAGCGCGGAACGTAGGTTTAACATTGAGCCCACCAAACAAATTTAACTAAACTGTATTTGAACGATATATAGAAGTTCCTTTGCAAATATTACTCATTTCAATAAGATCGACATGGATGTCAATGCATAACATATCTAACAAAAGACCCCATTGAAAAAAAAATCATTTTTGTCATGAATGGCATGGAAGCATTTCGTCAGGTGAGCGATACAGGCTCAGTTTCTGAGCTCTTTGTTGTGTGTTGTCAGGGGTTGAATCTATCATGAGTATTCCAGTATTCTTTGTACCTTACAGCTGTTGAAATGAACACCTTTATTTTATGCTTGATTGAATATTATATTGTTCTTGCTTTGAAGATAACGCTATCAATCTTTTGGTGTAAATATAATTATAACAATTCGATAAAACTTTTGCAAAATAAACAACATTTTCAATAATGACATTATCATATATCCTTGGGGCAATTACAAGATTAATAGAATAAAAAAAAAAATGACAAAGCACAGACAAGAAATACAACTCTTATGGTATTTTCTCCAACTTTTTATTAGAGTCTATGGACTGTTGTCTATAATTGATAACCTGTACATAAGAAATAAAGGAAAATTGACACGTCGGTCGGAACATTTGCAAAATTTTTAACCAAACATTTTATGTAGGATATAAAATTAGACATTGATAGATTTTTAAGTCCAAGGAGTCAAAACGATCAAAAAAAAAACAAAAGGTTGTGAAGATAACAATTCATGTTGAATAGAAAATTAAAAGTCTTGATATTTATACTGATACATTGTATCTAGGCGAGATTCATAGGTTCTCGTTTAAAAACCTAAAATGCCAGTTAATCAAATTCATCCTTTAATATAAACAATGGTACTAGAATACTAATAAATCAAATATTAGTGACAAATGAAGAAAATCAGAATACACACACACAAAAAAACACAATTACAAAAATATAAAGCATAACAAATACATTTATGATATTTAAAAATACAACAGAAAGAAAGAAACTTACTATATATTTTGAATACATGTTAAGACTGTTGTTTGTCTCTCCGACAGTGTAAGATCCGTAACAAGATTCCCCAAGCGAGAGATGTATGCCCTCTTTATATTTCAGTTATAGTGTACTTGTTCTTCAGAGAATATTTTATATGGGTACACTATCATACCTTCCAATTTTGGCATTTTATTGCTTTTTTTTTAAATTTTTTTTTTTAAATTTCAAAATGTTATTCTGACCATTCTGTTTATATATAGTGCCCACATCTAATTTGTTCATTATGCCAAGTTTTCTTGAAAGTGACCCGATGAGTGCCTTGTGGTTATTTATTTGTTGTAATTATCTTCTGTGAGTCCTTTTGTTGGCAACGGATAACAGTATTTGTAAGAGCACCTTGCCATTTTATTTTATGTTTGTTGACAATCCCTCATCCATAACAAGTAGAATGCATGGATGTAGCGTTGCTTGACATTAATAAATGAAATCCGTTCAAACTAGTGAAAAGGGGCGTCTTGAACTTACTATGAGGTATGAGCAGACCATATTGTTAAAGGCCTCATGGTGGATTCAAGATGAAGAACAGCAATAAAAGTGTTGTCCCACTGCTTGGTTTTATCATGTGTTTGTAGAGACTTTGTCTCATGTGCATTTTCATATCCTTTTATTGTTAGTTTGAGTTTGTCTCTCCTGCAGTATGAAGTCCATAAAAAAGATTTGCAATGCGAGAAATACATGCTCTCAATATCTTCCATTAATTGTATACTTCTTCTTGAGAGAATATCTAATATGGATATACTGCCATGTTTCAAATCTTTTCATTTTATTTATTGTACTACCCTGACAGTTCTGTTTGTAGTGCCCATCTCTCACTATGTTTTCTTGCAATTGACCTAATTAATGTCATATTGTTATTATTGTCTTCGATGTTTCTTTCGTCGGGCAACGGATGCCAGCGGTTAGAGAAGAACACTTTTGTGGGTTTATTTAATATGACCCCGTATTCATTGATAAGGAAGTGCGTGTATGTGGGATTGATGGACAATCAGCCATGAATTCCATTCTAATCGGTGTTTTAGGGCGTCTTACACTTAACATGAGGTATGAGCAATCTCATTGTTAAACGCCCTCATGGTGACTTCAATATCATGGTAAACAATAATGAACGCGTTGTTGCATTTTGCTTGTATTTACCACGCTTTTAAAGAGACATTGTCGCATGTGATTTTACTCCAAATCCTTTCATTGTTTATCTTGACAATGTAAATATATAATATTAATACTTACTTTGAACATGAATCTAGTTCTACTTGCATATAAATTAGTTTATGGTTTTTATCTTCAAGATCACCATGTTTTCAAACCTATGCATTTTGATTTTTGTAATAACCAAGTGTTATTCTGATGGTTCTGTTTATAGTGCCAACATCTCACTATGTTTTCTTGCATTGACCCAATTAATGTAATATTGTTATTATTGTCTTCTATGTTTCTTTTACATATATGATATTTAAAAATACAGCAGAAAGAAAGAATTTTCTGCCTAACAACCATACTTGTTGTTAAGTTAAGACTGGTTTTTGTCTCCAGTAGAGTCCGTAACGAGATTCCACGAGCCTAACAACTTCACATGAGACATTGTCTCATGTGAATTTACTCCAAATCCTTTCATTGTTTATCTTGACAATGCAAATATATGATATTAATACTTACTTTGAACATGAATCTAATTCTGCTTGCATTTGAATTAGTTTATGGTTTTTTTCTTGAAGATCACTGGAAAGATCTTTATTTTCTTGAAGAAGTTTGGATATTTCCTTGTCTTTATTTTTCACAACCCTGTCTGTTTCTTCCTTCAGTTCCATTTTAAGTTGTTCATATTGGTCGATCTTGTCTTTTAAAGCCCTTTGTAGAATCAAGAGGAAAATACTTTTACAAAAATGTAATGAGCATCCATAATTTATTAAAGTTACATCAGCAGTGTTGAATCACAAGAATATCCTACAATACTTTTTGTCAAGAAAATGCATGTACCAAGACAAGATTATATGTACAGATAGATTTTTTAACCTACTTTATTTTTAGGTCAATTTAGTAACGATTCATGCATAAGAAACGCCGAGATCAAAATCTAATCCTATGGTACTAGGCAGAATTATATCTTTTCGAAAAAGCACCATTTTCCTTTTATACTCACGATCTAAAAGGGTAATCATCAACACAAGATTTCATTGGTTCAATTAAGAAAAAGGGCGTGCCTTTAGTTAAATGGTGAATAAAGGATATGGAGCAAATGCACATGAGACAAAGTCTCTACAAATACATGGTAAAAAACAAGCAAAGGAACAACGCTTTCAAAGACCCAACGTGCTTAGTGAGTAAAAATCGATATTGTTTATGTAACCTTGATGGTTGCGAGGTATAAACGGTCGTGTTGTATACTTTATTTCGTTAAAACCACTGCGTGTACCAAGTCCAAAATTTGCAAATGGATCGATAAATATTAAATTGCAAAGTATATCTTTTCTTGGAAATTTTCATTATAAAGAAATGCCTAGATCCAAAACCCTTTGGAACCATGTTTATTCCGGGAAATCGCATTTTCATTAAAAAATATGCGAGAAATATCAAAAGATTTAAAAAATATCATTTGTCAATATCAAGATACGTCACATGAACATAACAGAGTATAAATTTTCATGTTATAAGTAACTTTTATCAGGCTCTGACAACGAGTTACGCGTTGCAATCGACATTTTTATCTTTTCTAAACGAGAGTTCATTTTCTATTGTTTAAATACCACTGGATTTCAGACTGGGTCCAGAATTTGTCAGACAGAAGTTTACATTACAAAAAAAATCAAATCCAGTACCTAACAGAATCAAGAATTCTTTCGTTATAATATCTCAATGAAGCAATAAGTTGAACAGTATAATTATTCAACACATAATTAAAATAACGAATAAATTACAAAAGGCTTTCCATTGACAAATTCAAAAAGATGAACACCATTTCCATGGAATAAATCACTTCACTTTCATGTAACGTCATTGTGTTTTATATTTATATTCAGATTACAGGCATATCAGAGCATTTTTTCCATTTTTATATCTCCCCGCCTCAGAGAGGTGGGAGATATATTGTTTTTACTCGTGGGTTCCGTCACAAAATTTGTGTTCGCTTGTTTGCAAAAACCACTGCACTCACGATGTCCAAATTTTCAGGATATATCAGTTTCCATTTGATCTATGTCCATGTACTTTTATGTGTCAATTAGTCAAACTATTAATGAGATATTTGATAATTAAAATTGTTACTAAAAATAGTATTTGTACTGATAACAGCCTAAACAGGTAAAATTTAAAAACCAACAGACGAATAAAATCTAGTGAACAGACGAATGAAAGTTGTGTTGTGGATAATTTATAAAAAACATACCTGTACTCATGTTTCTAACAAATACAACATGTAAATGTCCTAGTTTGAAAAAGTCTGATAAATTCAAAATTAGTTCCAATTCATGATAAACCTACTACAATTACAGACATTTGGAATATCGTCATAATCATATACAATGTATTCCCAACCTCCACTCATCATATTATAATTTGATTTACGATTTAATGGAAAAATTATATATTTCTTATCTTAATTGAAGTTGTCAATTCATCATTACACCTAAACATTTTTATCGTCATTGCTTCATACGACACTTTAATCAGAAATAATACTACTGGATGGTATTTATGAAATTGATACCTTAATTTCATAAAAATAATTTGACAAGATTATGTTATATTAAATATGTAAAGACAGTAAAATAAAGCACATAAAAATATGCATCACTTAATCTACTCCCAGCTGACAATGGTAACTCAAAGTTGGGTGTGGGGTTTCCTCACCGTTCATTGAAGATCTTATGGTGGCTTTGAGTTGTTATTACTCCACTTTTGGCCGTTGTCTCTTTGACATATTCCCCGTTTCCTTTCTTCTTTCTATTTATCAATTAGGAAAAATTATCTCTGAGGGTAGTCAGGCCGGGTCAGTAATTTAGTATTACAAGTATGACCCCTGGAACAAATTATGTCAGGACGGGGAGATATAGTATTCGTTTCGAATACATTCCTCTAGTTTTACTTTCTATTCACTGTCTATGATTAATAACCTCGACATAAGTAATAAAACAAAAATAAAAATAAGTCGCTATCGCCATTTTCGAATCTTTGAATCAAATTATCAGTGCCATATAGCACTAATTAATGAAACAAAGATAATAGGAAATATTTACAATGACCGAAGATTATAATTACATGCGGCAATCTACCAGGGAGCTGCACAATGACAATGTAGACAACTATAACAGGACTTGGTACCGAGTTAGCGGTAGGGATTTAATCAATTTTTGAGTACCTAAACCTCTCCTTTCTCTATCCCAATTCCCTAAAGTATAATAAACAAACAAAAAAAACCCAATCCAGGTAGACTACTAACTCTAAGACCATAATCTTGAGGAGGAAAGAATAAGAAAAAAACGTAATCGAGAAAGATTTGAAAAGGAGCACTCGCCGCTAAACTACTAGCAAGCTCAAAGATCCTAAGATGCTATCGCACTACGGAGGAAAATTTAAAATTTCTCGAAGGTTTTGGTAAAGAGTCATCCTGGATTTCAGTAGACATTGGCAGTATCAGTGAGAGGCCAGTAAACCTGTATAATTTTTAGGTCATTGAATCCTAAAGCCAATTTGACGGAATCACGCAGAATATTCTGTCAATATCGCTTATTACATAAAAGAATGTGAGCTACGTCCTAGTTTTTATACGATTGCAAAAACTTTTGAGGTCGAATAATGATATGGTGCTGTCGTTGTCGTCGTCGTTGTCTGTAGACATTTTGTTTTTGGTGAATTACTTTAGTTCCAGTTTATCAATTCTTATGAAATTTTAACACTATGTTTCTTGGCACAAATTAAAAGGAAAACAATATATTCCTCACTGATAGTGTGACGGGTGTCGCTAGTGGAGCAGGACACGCTTACCCTTCCGGAGCACCTGATGTCACTCCCGGTTTTCATGGGAGTTCACACTATGAGTGCCTTAGTTCTTAATGTTATCTTTTTATTTCCGTGCATTGTAGCTGTCTCACGTCCTTGTTTTGTCTTTGTTTTTATCTGTTACCGTTTCTGCCATGTCTTTGGACTTCTGTCTTTTGGATTTTTGTAGTCATCGCTTCCCTTGTTCCTTCGGTATTCTACTGCCGTTGTTTGACTTAGTTTTGGTCATTGTGGTCACACCCGTTTTAAAAAGGAAGCCAAAAAGGGTTGAATTTGATGTTCATACAGAATTTTGATGGGGTTTTTTTCAATGTTCTCCTGAGAGAATTTCCAATCAGTAGTATGCAACTCATTTCATGTGGCATGTACTGTTCACAATATAAATGGGCCAAAAGGGACGAATTTAAAAAAAAAATGTTTTTTTAGTCCGATTTTGATGCAGTTTTTTGCAATGGATTCCTTATGAAAAAATAGCATAGCACTGCACCATCAGATTTTGGATAACCTGTTTTTTCTAGTATATGAGGAACCCAATGGGACAAAAATTGCAAATTAGTGGATTACCTAAAATTTTTAATTTTCATCTGATTTCGATGGGATTTTTTGGGGATTCCTCTCATTATAGGCTTTCAGTAGTATGTCAATGGATTAGGCGTAGCTCTTACCGTTTCCGACCTTTTAGGGTCAAAGGGGCCAAAATTGCATTTTTTAGAAATATTTAAAATCTTTATTTTACATCAGATTTTTTTCTTTGGATTCCTCTCATTGCAAGCGACAGAGTTAGGTCAACAGATTTGGTGTTACTCTTACTGTTTCCGAGCTATAAGGGGTCAAATGGGTTAAATTGCAATTGTTAGAAATATGCAAAATATTTATTTTTCATGAGATTTTGATGATTTTTTTTTATTCCTCTCAATGTGAGCTTTCAATAGTTTGACGGATTTGACGTAGCTCTTACCGTTTTGAAGCTATAAGGGGTCGAAGGGGCCAAAATTGCAATTACCAGAAATATGTGAAATCTTTATTTTTCATTAGATTTTGATGACATTTTTATCTTTGAATTATTCTCGTTGTAAGCTTTCAGTAATATGGCAGTATATTTTGCGTTGCTCTTCGGTTTCTAAGCTATAATTGGTCAAAGGGGTGAAACTGCAATATTTCAAAATATATGAAATGTTTATTTTTCATTGGATTTCAACGTGAGTTTTTTCTTTAATTTCTCTTGATGATAGTCAACAGAATTTCTTAGTTCTTACAATATCCTAGTAATAAGGGATTGATTAAAAGGGCTAATTTTTAGTTTCACTAGTTTATGTCCAGTTGATTAATGTGTCAAGGTACTTATTGTATCTAGAAAATTACTGTGTCCACATTCATTGTAGTTTGCACTTGTTCAAATTTCAGCGGTCGACATGCTGCGGTCGTATCATGCTGCGCTTGTCGGAGCCCTTTATTCTTGAATTTTTATCAGTTTGTTAACACTATTACCATAATTGAGGGTGAGAAAAGCTGTTTGTGAGTCACACCATATTTAGATATCAATATTCATATCTATAATAAAATATTTTAATGTATTCAGCAACTTATGAAAATCTGTAACCCTGTTGTTAAAGTTTGGCTGTGATAGTAAGGTTACGTTCATTATAATTGTCAAGAGTACAACAAACACGTGCGAATCGTACTAGTTGAGAAATATACATCCCGTAGGATGGAGCTAGAGGAATGTTGCCGTCAAGTTTTTTTTTCTCAGTATTCAAAACCAAATCCTTTATACAAATAACTAAATATCGAAGTTACAAGTACATGTAATGTAAGTATCGACCACAAGCCTGAGTAGCGAATGAGTGAGAGATGTAAACTCCATATGCCGGTGCTTTTGGAATGTTGCTACAAAGAAAAGGGAATTTGACGATCGGAAATTTGAAGTCGTTGCGTTTGTTATTCAGCTTAGTTTGAAGTGTCAAACATGGTATTTTATATAAAAGGCGTTTTAACGTTTTAAATAACGAAAACTGATTTGCAAACGCTATAACTATCTTTTGATTTAAGCTAAAATCTCAAAGAAGTACTTTTTGTTTGACACCATGAAATACCAAGTATTTTGCATTCTTGTGCCACTCGCATGACACATTTGGTAGTTTTCCAATCTCAATCTGCAGTTTTCCTGCAAAATACCTGGTATTTTGTACGGACACCTTAAATATCATGCGAAATACAAGGTATTTCATTTTTTGGGACTAAAATGTGTCATAAAAATTGAGATCACGAATTGCTTGACCAACATATCGTAAAGTTTGTGTTTTTTATAGAATAAAAATCTTCTGTTTTATATGGCCAAGCATCGTTTCTACTTATATTTATTACTCGTCCTCTGGTTTTCTACTGCCTTTGTTTACTCACATAAAGAGTGATGCATGCCTAACATGGAACGCCTAACTTGTTAACGCCGGGTATGGCATGGTTAACACCCTCTCTCCAAATACTGATAAAGTTCATCTAATCATGTCATGATTGTTTCTCGAAGTTGCATATGATAAAATAAAATATCAATATCCTACGCTACTTTGTACCCTGTTTATTAACACTTTTGCATATCAACAGAATACATTTATGTTATTTATTTTAAGTCCGTCCTCTAAATGTAGGCTTACCTCAGAGTGTACCTGTTTTGAATTTTTTCGAAGACTTCATCAGCAAATTGAATTTTACTAAACTGCCCTATTTCATTCGGTTCTTTGACATCAGGTAGTTCGTCCATTGCTTCTACGTTTTGAATCATGTCTTTCTGTTGAATATAGAAGGTTAGATCATGCTCTTCCTTCATAAACCCTTCTATTTTCGCAATTTCTATTGAACATTTTTCGTACAGTTTTTGTAGCTCTGTGAGTTCATTATTTGCACGCTCCTCCTCCAAAAGTCGGTAATCTTTGGCACGAGTAAGACTTATTTCTTTAACTTCATTTACAATCGTTTTAAAATCAGAGCAAATGGACTCAGCCCCTGTTGTATAACTATCAGTATCTGCTTGGATTTTCTTCAGGTGTTTATTTTTTATTTGTTCAATCATTTCTAATAAAGTGGACGATTTTGACTTTAGATTTTCGCATGTCTTTTGAAGAGCATTGCGTGCGGCTAATGATTTCTCCGAGATATCAGTAAAAATGTGAGCCTTATGATCTGAAGTTGTACATTTTGGGCAAATTAAACATTCGCAGCCATCACAGAATAGAAAAAAGCCAAGATTGTGATTATCACAAAATAACATCGACTTAATGATGGATTTACTCACATTTTGTGAATCTATTACGGTGTGTCCTTTAATGAATTTATCATGGTAACCCCGACATTGATCACACATATATTTGTGACACTCCTTACAAAATTTATTTCCTACATTGTCTGGACATGTTTCACATTTGTTACTTGACATCTGCGCCATTACAAAGGTAATAAAGGAAGTAAATTGACAATGCTAAAGGTTAAAAATAGTAACACTTTAGTTTAATAATAACGGGTAACAAATAATCACTCAACATAATATCCATGTGCTTTTATCTCGGATATATAACATTCTGGTTATCTACGTCGCCATATAGTTCCCTTTATATTTAATATATTGTACATGATATTATATGTGTAAACTATTATCTAAATTTATGTAAATTCTTAAACCTAAGGTTTAAATCCTTCCTTCGTAGTTTTGCCCTTCCTTTGTTACTAGTATTTGATATTGCTGATTATTTGGATCTCGTTTGGTTAACAATTGAAGATTTCCTATGTTTGGGTTCCAGTGCTGCTGACCAGGAATTAATTTCCGAAATGGCAAAACAGCTCATTAAAAATTATTGCAGTTTGAGTTAACATATATGTTATGGTCCCACGTTCATTACTCCATATCCTTTCGTAAATATTATTTGATTATTTGATGAGTGACACAAATTTAATGGCATTTAACCGATATCATTTTCTCTCTTCGCAGGAATATCGTCACATGGCCCTGCCAATAGTTTGCCAATTCCTTACAAAAATACTCATATACATTGAGCCAATAGGTATCCAACATAATTTGTCGGGTCAGCTTTTTGTCAATACAAGTAGCTCCCTGTATACTCATTTTTATTCAAATATGGTACCTTGTCTACATACATTCTACGAGTTTCAGTTCATTGCTCCTCTTTGTACATTTTCTCTCAGTGGCTTTTGACTGTGTTTCCTTTATTCCAATTTCACTCTTTTTTTTAGATTATTTTCTGTTTTTGAAATCTAATATTCCTGCCTATAAAAATAGCCTTTTCAGTCTACAAAATATCACTGACAAAATTACAAAGTCACTAAAAAAATTCAAAAGTAAGAGGTAAAAAATTCAGAAATGCTTTAATACATTTGTTTTGCTATTAAATCACAGGCAATAGAAGCATATCATACCAGTTTTGAAGTCTTATGATTTATATAGGTCAATGTGTTCATATATTGACTGATCTGGAGTGGATAGAAGATGTATATGTTATCTGGATTTTGACAGCTGTATATCTTATACCATCATACCGTGAGCCATATGAAGAAAAAATATGAAGCCTCATATTTTGGTGTGGAGGATGATAGTTTTAATACATCAGCTTTCAAAAGTCAGATAACTTTGTTTATCGTCTCTTTAGAGTTCTTAATAAGTTTTTGTTTCGAATTCTCTCAAATTACGCAGGAAAGGACATTCATTCTTTTTTTGCAAGTTTTAAAAAATGAAAAATGTGTTTCTAGTTATTATGTAAATGACCGCACATTACTTTTGTCAGTCAATGTTTTCATAGAACCACGATAGATTATCGAAATAAAGTAAGTTTTTCATTGCCTCGCCTCCCCATTGTTTGCACTTTTCTCCTCGTTTCTTGGCATTTTAATGATATTATAATGTTTAAAAGATGGTGGTTCGACTGATGTTATCAGCGACCAGTTTCCGTAATTTTTATAATGCCTCGTTCATTGTTTACGGTAATTTGACTACAAAATTGAAAAGAGAAAATAAAAGAGTTTTTTAGTGTGATCGGGTTCATTTCTTGTGAAACGTATAAAAAGTATTTTTACGTCGCAATCAATCGTGGAATCAATCGGACTCAATTTTTTCAATTATGTCCAATCCTAACACGGTCAGTAGTATATAGCAGCACTTCAGAACACTTTTGTCGTAGTGCATTCTTTGTAAAATATCGATTTTTCCCTCCCGATTTTTCCCTCCCGATTCCGGGTCCGGAAATCGTGTCCGTTCCGGAACCGAGAAGTGTCTGCCATATTTAGTATGTCGCTGACCTTTGGTTTCTCAACACCTATGTCTTACCTTAAGCTTTGGTCTCACTGGTCCATTGCCATTGGTCATGCCTGTCATTGGCAAATATTGGTCTCGCCCTACCTCCATTCAAGGTTTTTTTAGTATCGTCCTATCTCCATTCAAGGTTCTTTTATTAGTCTCGCCCTACCGAATTCAGGATTCGATTCTTTTATTAGTCTCGCCCTTACTCCATTCAAGGTTCTTTTAGTCTCACCCTACTTCCATTCAAGGTTCTTTTATTATTCTTATCTTTGATCTCATGCGAACCCTAACCCCAACTTTTCACCTGACACTGATCCTCTTTTTGTTATGTAATGTTGTCTATGTTCAGATATACCATGATTTACCCTACCCAACCCAACCTTTACCATATTGTTAACCCTTAGCTCTAACCCTAACTCTAGTCATTTAGTGTTTGTATGCATTATGTTGTGTTCCTTATACATTCGCTTCCTAATTTTGTTGACTTTTGTTCATGACTAACTCTAACTATCCTTTCTTGTAATTCTTTTTGTATCCCTTTTTATAATTACTTNAACTTACTATGAGGTATGAGCAGACCATATTGTTAAAGGCCTCATGGTGGATTCAAGATGAAGAACAGCAATAAAAGTGTTGTCCCACTGCTTGGTTTTATCATGTGTTTGTAGAGACTTTGTCTCATGTGCATTTTCATATCCTTTTATTGTTAGTTTGAGTTTGTCTCTCCTGCAGAATGAAGTCCATAAAAAAGATTTGCAATGCGAGAAATACATGCTCTCAATATCTTCCAGTAATTGTATACTTCTTCTTGAGAGAATATTTAATATGGATATACTGCCATGTTTCAAATCTTTTCATTTTATTTATTGTACTATCCTGACAGTTCTGTTTGTAGTGCCCATCTCTCACTATGTTTTCTTGCAATTGACCTAATTAATGTCATATTGTTATTATTGTCCTCGATGTTTCTTTCGTCGGGCAACGGATGCCAGCGGTTAGAAAAACACTATTATGGGTTAATTTAATATGACCCCGTATTCATTGATAAGGAAGTGCATTTCCTTTGTTTGGGTTATAGTGCTGCTGATGAGGAATAAATTTCCGAAATGGCCATACAGCTCATTAAAATTATTGCAGTTGGAGTTAACATATGTGTTATGGTCTCATGTTCATTTACTCCATATCCTTTCGTGAAATATTTAATACAGGAGTTTGTCTTTTATTGCAGTGTGGAGTTGGTAAAACAATTCCCCGTGGTAGAGATGTATGCTCTTTATTTTTCTTAGATGTGGTGTTTTTGTACATGAGATAATATCTCATGTGTACACTTTGTTCAATTACTATTATCTAAATTTATGTAAATTCTAAAACCAAAGGATTAACTCCCACCATCGTAGTTTTGTCCTTAGCTATATTTGATATTTCTGATTATTCGGATTTCGTTTGGTTTTCATTTTTTGAAATTATGGATTTCCTTTGTTTGGGTTATAGTGCTGCTGATGAGGAATAAATTTCCGAAATGGCCATACAGCTCATTAAAATTATTGCAGTTGGAGTTAACATATGTGTTATGGTCTCATGTTCATTTACTCCATATCCTTTCGTGAAATATGTATGTGGGGTTGATGGACAATCAGCCATGAATTCCATTCTAATCGGTGTTAGGGGGCGTCTTACACTTAACATAAGGTATGAGCAATCTCATTGTTAAACGCCCTCAAGTTGACTTCAATATCATGGTAAACAATAATGAACGCGTTGTTGCATTTTGCTTGTATTTACCACGCTTTTATAGAAACTTTGTCTCATGTGATTTTACTCCAAATCCTCTCATTGTTTATCTTGACAATGCAAATATATAATATTAATACTTACTTTGAACATGAATCTAGTTCTGTCTGCATTTGAATTAGTTTATGGCTTTTATCTTCAAGATCACTAGAAAGATGTTTATTTTCTTGACGAAGTTTGGATATTTCCGTATCTTTATGTTTCACAACCCTGTTTGTTTCTTCCTTCAGTTCCATTTTAAGTTGTTCATATTGGTCGTTCTTGTCTTTTAAAGCCCTTTGTGGAATAACGAGGACAATACTTTTACAAATATGTAATGAACATCCATAATTCATGAAAGTTACATCATAAGAATATCCTACAATACTTTTTTGTCAAGAAAATATGTAGGATAAATCCCAGATCACCTACAACAGTTAATTCCAAAAGAAAGGTTTTTTTTTAATAACAATTTCATTTTTTTCATAAACTTTATAGCTAATGAATTTTACATAACAACGGTCTAAAATACATACTTAAATAAGTCTCTTTTTAAGGAAATAATTACCATGTATACTTGTTATTAGAGCTATCAGGTTTATCATTGCAAGTTATTGTGATTGAAAAATGTTCAAAGAATGACTTGTTTTTATTTATATATGTTAATTATTTCAATTAAATATATATTGCAGTCCTGTTAGATTCACTATCAAACTCGTCATTATCCGTTGACTTTGCTTTACTCTTTTTATTTCTTTTTCGAATAATACATGTACATGTAGTGCATGATTCTTTTATCCTGTCGATACAAGTTCTTACCCATAAGGGAGTCGGAGTTTTACTCAAAATAATAATAGTTTTTGTATTCTTTGTACTTAATGCTGAACACTTGTTTAAAGGCCCCTCATCAGCAGAACTAGGATCAAATTATATTGAAAGCTATGGACTAGAATTTGTTAGACTGAAGTTCTCATTACAAGAAAATATCAAAAAAGGAAACCAAATCCAGTACCTAACACAATAATCAATGTTTTATGTAATTCATGTTTTATGTACTTCATTTTATGTACTCCATGTTTTATGTACTTCATTGTAAAAGTACTCCTCTTGATAAGTGACGTTTGATTTATTCATTAGCCATTCACCACATATAGGGGAGGGTTTAAATAAAAAAATGAGTTTAACCCCAACACAATTTTTGTGCCTGTCCCAATTCAAGTCAGGAATATGTTGGTCATTGGCTTGTCTTCGTCTTCTTAAGAAAATTTAGTTTCTTGATATTCGGGTTATAAGATGGGGTTTGTGTCCATTGATTGTTTTCCCTTTTTTTACTTTTGGGGCCCATTAGGGCTTGCTATATGGTGTGAGGTTCCTCACCGTGTTGAAGACCGTACGGTGACTGCCAGATGCTTTGTTTTGGGTCTTTTAAACCTATAGATGAGATGTTGTCTCCTTGACATTTACCCCATTTCCTTTCTTTTTCATAATTCGTTCATTATAATATATCAACGAAGCAATAGGATGAACAATATAATCATTCAAAACATCATAAAAATAACGAATAAACAACAAAGGGCTTCTCGATAACAAATCTCTAAAATAGAGACACCATATCCATGGAATAAATCACTTTTTTTTGGAGCGTCGTTGTTTTATATTTATTTTCAGATTACAGGCTCTCATTGCATTTATTCCAAAAATTTGTAAGTTTTTATTGACTGTCTATGGTTAATCAGTGAGAGGTAAGTACACCTGTTCATTCGTTAGGTCATTGGATCATAATGCAAATTTAACGGGATCATGCAGAATATCTTGTCAATATCGCTTATAACATAGAAATGTGAGCTACGTTCCAGTATTTCTTGTATTTTTAACAGTTCTTGACATTTTTAACAACAACATTTCCATCATTTAAGGTGAGAAATGTCATGGGTAATAATCTGTTTGCTTGTCATACCTTATTTAGATATCAATATTCATATCTATAATAAAAAGTTTTAGATGTATTGAACAACTTATGAAATCTGTAACCTTGTTGTAAAAGTTTGGCTGTGATGGTAAGTTTACATTTATTAAAATCGTCAAGAGTACAACAAACACGTGCGAATCGTACAAGTAGAGTAGTATACACCCCGTAGGATGGTGCTAGAGGAATGTTGCCGTCACGAAAGGGTAAATATTGATAGTGGAATAAAAAAAAACCCTGTTATCATATTTTGTAGTTTTTATTTTACCAGAGTCCATAATGATAGTAAGATCCAGAACAGGGCGGTATTTGGAATCATTGTTAGCTTTTTTAGTTTCAGTTCTTAAGGCTAAATGATGTCTACATAATCTAAAAAGAGGGATTGTCAATAGTAAGGATATCGTCAATATACCTGCCTTTATCATTGAAAATACAAATAAGTTTATCACTGTCTTGAATAGTTTCGTTTTGAGTTTTTCCATGAAGTCTCGTTCGTAACAGAACAGGAAAAGATCTGCAATGATACTTGCACATATCATTACATGTTCAGGAACAATGATTATTGTATAATATATTAGTGAAGAATTCTTGCTTTTCGTTAGAATAAATGAAGTGCACACCAGAAAATTTAAAAGAACATTTAGTAAGCTGTCCGAATTTAGATTGAATCAAATTATTGGGTAGAGATGTATGGAAAAATCATAATTGTATAAGGCGTAAAAACATCCTGTAAGGTTGGGTGAAAATAAACCCTGTATGGTTGGGTGTAAGGCGTAAATTTACCCTGTAAGGTTGGGTGAAAATAAGCCCTGTATGGTTGGGTTGAAGTTTAAAAAAAATAATAATAAAGTAATAAAATAATTAAAAGATAATAATAAAAAAAATGGGTGGTTGTTAAGGGTGTATGTGTAAAAAACAAACCTGTCTTGTTGGGATGTAAATAAGCTTTACGAAATTTCACAGTTTCAACAGGTAAAATGTATAATGTTTTTCATGTAGATAAAATTTCGTGGATTTAATCTTCAAATCTATTTCGAATCTATGACGAATTTTCGTGGAAATAAACCAATACATGGTAATTACTATTGCTTGAATTAAAGGCATTGGGGTTTAATTTCGTGGATAAGTCTTACCCACGAAATAAACGAAATTTAATCCCCCACGAACTTTTCTGCTTTTACAGTATGATCAAAATTTAACCAGGCATACTATTTGTTTAAATTCTTAAGCAGTGTATAGAAATTTAATATTGGGTAATAAGTATTAAGTTTAATAAACGTTTTGAAATACTGTTTTTTAGGAATATGTCTAAAGTCAAACCAGGCCAATCACGGAAGGGCAAAAACAAAGCCCAACCAATATCTCCTCTTGCAAGGACTGGTGCAACAAAAGGCAGGGACGAAGAACTCGTCAGAAAGATAACTGAGTCCGTTAAATGGTACATTGTGCAGCTGGGTAAATATTTCAACCAAAAGCAATGATGAAAACCTGGCAGACAAAGCAGTAAAAAAACCCAGATCTTGAAAAGGATCCTTCGGACAACACAGAAGGGACTTACCAATCTCAATTGAGGAAAATAGCTTCCAGGATAACAATTTTTGTTCATAACACAGCAGCCATTTCCACAGCCATCTCTGCGTTAATAGATCCAAAATAAAAACAACAAATCTGGGAAGATAGATTTATCGACCTTGCTGTCTTGCTGCCTCAAAATTTATTGTCTGATTCAAAAAGAAGGTTTACAATTTCAAATTGTTTCAAATTCAACACTTTCAGTTGTCCCAAACAGGCTAAGTATGCAGTATACAATATCGTTAGATCTCAACTTCGAGGTGGAAAATGCAATGATATTGGATCATACAACAAATTTAACAGAGGATATTGCTAGGCATTCAACAGGGAAGGATTTTGCAGGGTTTCAGCATGCACATTCATACATAAATGTTCAGGATGTGGAAATGACCAGCCTATTTTCCAGTGCAGCAAACAAAATACAGGAAAACAGCCATACATCAACAAACCATCCATTACAAAGAAATAATGATACAAAAGTCATAACACCATTTTTTTAAAATCTTTAAAATTTTATTAGGGGGTACTTCAAAGAGGAAAATAACATTTGGTTAACGGAATTAAAGTAGGCTTTAAAATAGGATATCATTTACCTAGATATTTTAGGTTATCACCAAATTTAAAATCAGCATTTGATCAAGCACAGGAAGTCGATAAAAACCTAGAAAAAGAGCTTATTACAGACCGGATAGCTGGTCCACTTGCTATCTCTCTTTATAAATTTGCAAATTTCTCCATTAGGTATCGTTCCAAAGAAAGAAGCAGGGGCATTTCGATTAATACATCGTTTGTCATTTCCGGGGGGTAACTCAATTTTAGATACTATGAAAACAGTTCAATATGCATCCATTGACGATACTATACAAATCATTCTGTCATTGGGAAAAAATTCAATTATGTGCAAAACATATATAAGTAATGCATTTCGCATTATTCCGATTCATAAAGATGACTACGAATAAAGAAGACTACGAATTGCTAGGTATTAAATGGAAAGGAAACTTTTATTTTGATCGTTGCTGGCCTTTTGTCTGTAGCAGCTCTTGTTCTATTTTTGAAAAGGTTTCGAGTGCTTTACAATGGATTGCTAAAAATAAATGCAATATTCCAAATATCGTGCATGTATTAGATGTTTTTTTTAATTATCTCCCCTCCAGATATCAATTTGGGAAATAAAAATTTGGAAGTATTTCTGATATTGCGTGAAACCTTAGGCGTTCCAATTCAACAAGAAAAAACAGAATATGCTCATACAAAAATGACTTTTTAGGCATAGAATTAAGACTCTGCAGCAATTGAGACAAGGCTGCCGTCTGACAAAATCGTTAAAATACGCAAGCAGCTGCTTGAATCCAAAAAGAACACCTTTAAAAAATTGCAATCACTTGTAGGCTTATTCAATTTTGCCTGGTGCGTCGTCTTGCCAGGAATGACATTTTAAAAAAGGCTAATTGACATCACCATTGGTATGAATAAGCCTTTTCATCACATGAGATTGAACAAGGAAAGTCCCCTAGATATGAAAGCTTGGTTCAAATTTATTGAAAATTTCAACGGAAAAAACATGTTTTTAGATCAAATATGGAAAACCTCTACAAAAATGAATCTTTTTACTGATGCTGCTGGGTCATTAGGCTTTGGAGCTGTATTCGATAAAAATTGGTTCTATGGTACATTTCCAGACAAATATCAGGACAACTCAATTGTATTCAAGGAACTTTTTACAATTGTTATAGCAGTTTCAGTTTGGGGTCACATATTCAGCAACAAATGTGTACTTTTTCATTCAGATAATCAAGCTGTGGTTTACATAATAAACAAACAACTTCTAAAGATAGGGAAATAATGAGACTGGTGAAAAGATTAGTTTTAAATTGCATTAAATTTAATATTTTGATGAAAGCAGAACATATTACGGGACATTTTAATATTTTAGCTGATCTTCTTTCCCGTTTTCAGATCAAAGCATTCCGAGAACGGACAAGATGCATGAACCAAGACCCACATGTTCTGGAATCAGAAATTTTGAACATTTAGTGCAGACTGCAACGGAGCTGCTATACGATTCTTTAGCACCAAACACTAAAGCTGCATACCGAAACGGGTTTAAAATGGTAGAGCAATTTTTGCAACAATATGATGCTACCATAGACATACAGCATATGTAATTGCAACATGTGATCAACTACGTTGCTTTCCTGTTTGAAAATGGCAAATCCCCTAATACAATCAATACATACTTAGTAAGTTTATCCTTTAATTTTAAATTTCATGCGTTACCGGATTTAAGATCAGCGTTTTTAGTCACTAAAATGCTGAGTGGGGCATGTCGTCTAGCAGCTAGTCCTAATATTAGACTGCCTATAACTTTATCAATGTATTATAGGTAATTAAATATTGTAAATATTTAAGAAATGCACTTTATTCATTGTTTTTATTTTGTATGGCCTTGATAGAATGTAATTTGTTTGGCCTAGTTATGTAACTTGTTTACAATAAACAATGGTCAACCTAGGTTATTACACCTTAGAACATGTGGAATATTCTAGAATTTAAATTAAGATTTTAACATATTAATTTTTGTAGATCTTTCCCTTACATAATCATTTAGTCATGCGATTATTAGTTGATAAGGAATGTTCCAGTCAATGATTTTTCTAGAAAGAATAAATGTATATAAATAAGGTAGCAGAAAAAGGTTCAGTCAGTCAGTTTAAACAGTTTATACAGGATTAATTGGTTTATACAGGATTATTACGCACATCTTTTGTATTGGAAATCGACATCAATTATTGTGAATATATCATCAACTATTTAGTGAGGATTATATTAGGAATATTCATTCAGACATTTATTGGTGGACTTCAGTGAACTTTAATTTTGGATATTTACTTGGACTTCATTATTGTCAGATAAGTCATATATTGTATTAATTTGTAAAATTATTATTTTTCGTCTGATTAAAAGTTAATTTGAGCCAATTTTGTTTTATATTTGCTGACTTCAATTTGCAATAATTTATTGGTTGTTTCTACCACATAACAAATGTTAAAAATTTAATCATTGCATTAAACCATGTTTGTACTTCTTTTTATCAAAAAAAAAATTAAAGTAATGTTCACATTGGCATGCCATGCTTTTCTCAGAGAAGGTGAAATAACAATAAATCATGAAAATTACACTAATCTTCTAAGGTATAAGGATATAATTATAAGGGGAGAGATTCAGATGAATGCAAAATTTTGTTAAGAAAGACGAATTTCAAACAGAATTCAGCTTACCAAACTGTATTTTCAGAATTGAAAAGTCAGCCAGATAAAGCTATTTATCCAGTCATCAAGATAAGGGAGTTTATTAATGTCCGTGGGACGCACCCAGGGCCTTTATTTTGTTACTGGAGCGGGAAAGCAGTTTCCCGTTCCGAATTCTGTGCTGTACTCCGAGCAGCATTAGACGATACTGCAATATATGTCACACAGTTTTAGAATAGGGGCTGCAACAACAGCACATCTTTTAGGGTTTTCTGATAGTAAAATTCAAGCAATGGGTACATAGCGTTCAGAATTTTATCGTCGTTACATACGAATCCCTTGACTGTCAACTATTCAAGTTTAGTTAACTATATATACTAGCTGATGGCAACCACCAAGGACTCACTGAGGGAGCCTTGTTTCATGTCATAATTCATAATTTTGTTGAAAGTGTGCATACAAAAGTCCGAATCGATCAAAGGGAGAGACCAGTTAGGAAAATCCGTATAACATAGGACAGAATCAGGGAAGTTTGAGGCAGTCAGGTAATTGTATTCGGAAGTCAGAATAAAACTGACCTATAGGGGGTCTATACGTTAGCTTGTAAAGGTATTGTAGATTAACTTTTTCAGACTGACTGAGGCAGCCATAGAAGTTTTTGTTTCTAAATTCACTATTTGCAAATATTAGTTAGGCAGATAATTTAGAACTGACTGAGACAGTCTATTTATTTGTTATGAGATTGGGGCTTGTAACTTTTTTATTTTTGTTTATGTGTTATTTAGTAGATTGTTTAATATAAACTTGAAGTGTTTTCATACTAGTCGTTGTTGTTAAGAGTAAAATAGAATTAGATTACACAGCTTTATTAACGTGTTAGACATAATTGTATAGACACATAGTTCTGTTATTGAAAGTTGCTATGCAAATATGCATACATATGATATAAACAAATATATTTTTGTTATTTATTTGCATGTTATTTAGTGTAAGGGCGAAAGGGTACTGAAATATCTGTTGGTTACTGGACTTGTTTTGAATCAACTCCAAGGGAATAGTAATATTGGTTTTTGTGTAATATGACCATCGAATTGAAATATACACTTTTTATTTTGGATGAATTCGAAGTGAAATCGTGAAGTATTGTGTTCTGGTGTGAGTTTAATACAACAGGTACTGTATATGGAACATGCAGGTCGATTTACTCGCAAATAGACTATTACTTTGCAGTAAAAAATGGACATGACATTTTACAACAACCAAGAGTATGTAATTCTTTTAAGCTAACCTGATCGAGGACATCTCGGACAAAGTTGCAATGGACAATTTTTCCGTATACTTAAAAAAGTTACAAAAACAAATATTTTAATATTTCAAGACATCAGCTAACGATTCCAAAACTGTACCGGGCAACGTTAAGACATTTGTAAGTAAAACAGTCAAGAATATGTGAACATTTAATCAAGAGAGACTATTCTATTTGCATGGAAAACTACATCCGTGAAGATATATTAACAGAAGACGATGCATATTGTTTTCATTTATGATGCGATAAAAAAACTGCCTATTTTCAATATAGATTTCATACCTGTCTACGATAATTACAAATGCTTATCACCCTAAACAGTAATTACCAGAAAAGACAATACAGGATCAGTACAAATTTATGGAAACTACTCTAAAGACAGTTTTAAATAAAAATAAATGGACATAAGGCAATATTTAAGAACATTTGATAAATGGGTTTGACACTTAGAAGATCCTGAATTTTGCAGTACCCTTAACATTGTGACTCTCTTATCGTTAATTTTACATCATTAATGTTATTGTATTTTGACTATATTTTTGGAGAGGCATATTTTTGGATGGGGCAGCTTTTTCATATGACTTTGTTCAATTTTGATTTATCATATGAATGAGCTTTGTGGCGTTTTTTATGCCCCACCCTCGCTTTTCGATGATCTGCATTTTGCTTATCTTTGTATATTTTGCTACTAGTCATTTTTATGTGTTTTTACATTTTTGGCATTTTATTAAATGATCTTAACGACAATTAGTCTCATGTCTCTATCAAAAGCGAACAGAGCTGCTCAAATTTGCCTCTCCTTTGAACACTACATTTTATGCATCATAAGTATATTTATGCGACATAAAGTAAATTATGAGCCAAAAATACTAAAATTCATTTATTTTCTACTTCACCATGGTTTTGATAGTGAACTGCATTTCAGTCCATAAACTTTGAATTGACCCACTTCCTGTACCAATTTGGTAAACGAAGACGTGGCAACAAAATATAAAGAATTGTAATTTCTGGAGAGAAGTAACAAATTTTCGCTACCTCCCCTATTTCCCTCCAAATTATAAAGATATTTTGGTCAGTGTGACTCAAAACTCCTTATCTTGTAAAAGTGATCGTTTCACAACGATGCTTTAGTATAAACTATTTTAGCAAACTATATTAAGACAAATGTAATGATATTTGCAATGGGTCGATTTTATGCCTATTTTATCTAATTTCTATATGATTTTCCTTTGTTAGTTACTACTAGTCATTTGTGGTGTTTTTCAGAGTGCGTCGATTTTTATTCCCCTCCTTCGCTTTTTTATTATCTGTATTGTGCTTATCATTGTATATATGTTTTTACTTTTGCTACTAGTCATTTATCATGTGTTTTTATCATTTTTTTTATATATGATTAATTTTTGGCATTTTATTAAATGCTCTTCACGACAATCAGTCTTGTATCTTTATCAAAAGCGAACAGAGCTCAAAATTGCCTCTCCTTGGAACACTACATTTTATGGATCATAAATAATATTAATTTAATCTTGGAACCAGTGAAAATAAATATTTAATCTTAATAGTGATGAAAATATATAATTTGATTTTGTCTTGTATAGACATGTTGTTGGAAAACGCGAATAAATAATTGCATTGGTGGAAATAAATATTATGTTAAGATGGCCATTTGAATAATTTGAGGCAAAAGGCACCAGTATTGCATTTTTCCTTCATTTATTCAATCAATAGTGTTTGTTATTTATTCATTTACAAGATTTCATATCATACAGTATTGTGAGGAATTTTTCTTTAAACAATCAGTAAAGAGTTAGTGACAATTGATTAAAATACACATTGCACATCTCCAACATTACCTGTGAATTACTAGAGGATTTGTATAGTGTCCCACTTTACAAATCCTTGTCCTAACAAACTAATCTTTTTTTGAAATACATGTATTCTGTATTACTACAAGCATCAAACTTTACTCATTTATTATTTTCTATCAAATATTAAAGAATAAACCCAATTCTATTTTTAACTTTTCTGATTATGTCGCGCATCATTTAGCTTTGTAGCAACCGTTAAAGATACAACGCCACCTAATGATATCAATATCATTTAGCGTCGCGGGTGCAACGCTAAATGATATATTTTATATCATTAAGGATCTCCCTTATCACCTGCTAATGATACAAAACCGCTTATGATACAATTTAGTTCATTTAGCGTGGATGCATCGCCGCTAAATAATGCATCAAAAATTTGACGAAAAACCGGAAAAAAGGGCAACCGTTACCGCTAATGATATAAAATTTATATATCATTAAGCGTTGCATGGGAATCACTAATGATATAAAGTTACACATAAAATCATATGTTTAGAGGAGCATTCAGATACATATGCAAAGAAGATTAATTTGGTCTTTGGATTATCAAAATGGCGCCCTTTGGAACATTTAAAGAAAATGGGCGAGAAAATTCAAAATGATAAGAATTGGATGAAATTCCACAGGAAGGTTGTCTTGCAAGTATGAAACCCATCAGTAGTGTATTAATTTCCAAAATGACGGTCGTTGTCATAGAAACCGAAAAAGGCAGATAAATTCAAAGTGCCAAGAATTTAATGAAAGTTTACTGAAAGCTTGTATAGTAAGTGTAGAATTCATTTCTTGTCTAAAATTTTCAAAATTATAACCGTTGCTTTGGAACAGGAAGAAAGGAGGAGATTTAAAAGTGCTCCAAGTGGGACAAAATTACACATAGAGGTGGCGTCGTTAAAATAGAACTGTATAAGTCCAAACCAGGCCGCATTTTTCTCAGTCCTTCTATGTGTCTTCTTCAAAATACACGTCAACGTGAATATAACCTGCAGGTATAAACATAATATGTCCACTTATACAATACAACTTGCATAATTCTTATATTTTATCTTTAAGGCTCCATAATTTTCTGTAGACAGGCTAGATGAACTGAAATTTAATATCAATTTAACGTTTACTTAAGATGCTTTAAGAATGAATATAAATTTAGACAATTTAAGGGTTTTGTCACGGGTTTTTACAGTGTCGGGATACAAAACATTACCCCTCCTCTGCGAAAACGAAAATGACGATTTCTTTTGCTGTTACTTCCTGACAGATTAACAGCCGTCGTAAAATTTGGTTTTTCGGGAAAAAAAATATTGAAAAATGGATATATTCTTGAATTTAAATATTTTTACAACTCTGAATCTCTGACGTAAATAGGGTCTTGAGATTTTCACGGTTATTTATTAATTGCCAATGTAATTATAGTTCAAAATATGTTAGCAACAAATTGTGTCAAAAAAGTTTGTTTTAGAATTACCGTGGGTTCACAAATGTCAAAATTAATACCCCTCCCCATAAAAATTAAGGTAGTAGACCTGGGGTATGGGAGATAACTCCTGTTTCTACACAGATTACTTCTTTTCAATGGAATGAATAAAACAACATGTTTTCATAAAACTGCACCCCTTTTTCAAATACTTCAAAGTGCTTCATTAAAACATATAGGTTTTGAAAGGCATCTTAGACATATTAAAATAAATGAAAGTCAGGTAATTCTTTCTCCTTGACGTTCAAAATTAAGGACTTTTAAAATTTTTATGCAGTTTCATATAAGTTGTCGAAATGCGCATATGCAGAAACTAAATTCACAGTAACTTAGGTATTAAGTTATTTGTTACCAATGGGTCGATGCCACTGCTGGTGAATGTTAGTCCCCGAGGGAATTCAACAGCCCAGTAGTCAGTAACTTCGGTGCTGACCCGAAAGTCGATTCTATTTCAACCTTAGATTATCTAAATTTTTGTAAATTTTGTGGAATCGTAAAGAGTATTTCACTCATATAAAGCTCTGTCCTCAGATATTGATGATTTGTTTTTTATGAGGTTTTAAACAGTTTTTAGTGTATGGTCTTCCAAACGTTTAGATTTTATCTGCACTGAAAAGACTGAAAAGACATAAGTTGTGGAATGGCGCATATGCAGAAATTAAATTCACAGTTACTTCGGTATTTAGCTATTTCCTAACATTGTGAAAAAAAACGGCATGGTGAAAAGATGATTTGCCAGTTACTAAAGTTCGTGTCAGTTCTAGTCAAATTTTGTCGTTTTTGGGCAAACCTTTAAAGGGAAGTTAGTCCTACACCGGACAAACAAACATAAAACGTGCACATTTGTTTTAAAGTACGGTCTTCGTGCTTAACCAGACTGGACAAAGTAATTCCCTACACAATATTAATGATATTCTGCAGGAAGTTAGCATATTTTCGAATTCATAATACTTTCTTAGTCACTGAGAAGGCAGTTCAAGTTAGTACAATTGTTTATTTTTATTACTTGAACAAGTAGCACTTGACAGCATGGTAAGCGCTACTTGGGATTGGGTTTTGAATTATGTTGCTGACAAAACGTCAGCTAAAGGTTAAACTTTCATAACTTTTGATTAAAAATGATTTATTTTTTGGTTGGTTTTGACAAGCAGGGAACCATTCTGTCCCCTTGAGATTTTTCAAAAAGTAACCTCCCTTTTTGGGTTTTGCTAAATTCTATCTGTTGATTGCAGAACTGGCAAATGGTCTATTTTGTTTTAAATTTCTATTTAAGTCACATGTGTGAAGGACCTTTAATTTCCCAGTTTTTTTTTTTTTTTTTTTT